>JARFJB010001757.1:380000-405000 GCA_036346205.1 Vesta saturnalis
GTGCATTTTCTAAATATGTCTGGGCTTATCCCATCAAACGCAAGAATAGTAAACTAGTCGCAGATGTAATGAATAAACTTTTGACTGGTTTGCAAAGGACGCCTACACATATACAAACTGACATGGTAACGGAGTTTTATAATACTGAATTTAAAAACGTAATGAAAAAACTTAGTGTTAATCATTACAGCAGTTATTCAAACTTGAAGAGAAGCATAGTTGAACATGTAAATCGCACTCTTAAATCAGTAATGTGGAAAACACTCAGTATTCAAGGTTCCTGTAAATTGCTATCAATATTACCTGAAATTGTTGCGGATTATAACCCAAGAAAGCATAGAACCACCGGATATAAACCGAGAAAGAATGCTACCTCTATGTTGAAACATTTTAAGTGTCATAAAGTTCTTGACCGTAAGACGCCTAAATTTAAAGTGGGGGATTATGTACGTATTAGTAAATACAGAAGCATATTCTCTAAGTAATACACGCCTAATTGGAGTTATGAAGTTTTTCAAATAATAGCAGTGAAACGTTTCAGTCCAATTACCTTCACATTACGTGATAGTCGAGATGATCTCTTCATCAAGGGCATTTATATGAGCCAGAAGTTCAAAGTGTTAAACATACTGACATTTACCTGGTTGAACGTGTGATACGACGCCGAGGAAATATTTCTATCGTTAAATGGTTAGGGTTTGATAACCCTCACAATCCATGGACTTCTAACAGAGATATTATTTAATACGCTCTGCACGATTCCTTTTATATATGGTAATATTATTATGTAATAAATAACTTTTTTGTTTGAAACTTTTTTTATTAATACCTACAATACTATACACTACTAAAGCGTTTCATAAATACGTAATCACGGTGTTGCTTTTCCAGGACAGCGGAAATTATTTTACTACACTCTTCTATTTTTTCTTACAGCGTGCCGAGTCTCTTGCTGACTGTTCCCATTCCCCTTTTCGTCCCATTCTACTCCATCGTGAACTACGTTTTTGAGCTCCCCCGTCACTTTTCGTGTTGTCATTTGTTGAAATGTAATTTGGTAAATGACATTCTATTTAATGTACAAATTGTTTCCAAGAAGACCTTGAAAGTGTAGTCTCCTTGGAAATGTGGGACCTTGGAAATGTGGTGTGGTCTAAAAGTCTCCAGTCTTACCCACTTCCAAGGTCTCACATTTCCAAGGTTGCTACAATTTCAAGGTCCTAACGGCTCAGGGTCGAGAAATAAGTATGACATGTTTATACACAACTCTCCCAAGGTTCACATTTCTAAGATTACCACAGCTCCAAGAAGAAACAACATGCGGAAGTCACTAACACTCAACACATTCTCAAGGCTATTTGCGCACCCTACCTACTCATATAGCCATTTCACTTTTTCAAGGCTTGCTCATGTAATTTTTTACACTTCTCTGATACCACACTTAGAACTAAATAAAAAAAAAGATAATGATTTGCTAATATATTTATTTGCTGTATGTACAAATGCAATCACTGTATTATGCAGAAATATGATTTGGCTAGGAATAAAACAATTTGATTTAGTACAAGTGCAAAGGTCCTTTCCACTTTTGTATCATTATACCTGCGTGAACGTCGTACGAGTAATTGAGCGTATGTGCAGAGTGGCGCCCATCGGAGATGCTCCTGTATCGGAGTGTCAGATGACCCCCATTGGTTTATTCCAACTCCACACATGAAGCATTCAACCGTATTGTCTGAAGATATGGAAATGAACCCTGCTGCTGCAAGCGATGGATGTGAGTGAACTCCAGACCATGTTCGATACGTAAGTAAACGTTTATCGAAACAATTGTAATACTGAGGATAATAAAACGTTGGTGTCCCGTCACACATCTTCTCAACGTAGAACACAGAGATACTATCAGGAAATAATTTATTATATACAGTATAAAAAAACTAATTGTCCAAATAATACACTTCACCGCACAGAATGCATAAATCATCTTCATATACCTCGTGCAGCATTGTTAGGGGCGCTCTACACGATGAGCACTAGTATTCTTGGTGTGATACATGGTAAATTGCGACCCAACTATCCATATGTGTATGGTGGTCAATAACTCGGTATTCACTTTGTTGCAATGCTTTGTATCAGTCATAGCATAAAGGAATATGGCCAGCAAGATGATAACGAGTATTAAGGGCAAATGTGTGTGAATAATATCCCAAATTACCCATGAAGGCATGATGGTGGAAGTAGCGAATGATTTATCTAGGTTGGCAAACCATTCAGTATTCCACTGCACATCTTCATATGTATTCGTTAGCGCTTCTAATGTCGTAAGCAGTAGTCCCTTTTTTTCAAATTGCACACAGTTTGGAACTATTTCACATGCTCGCCGCACACTCAGATTAAAAAGTGATAATGGTTGGTAGCACTCCCTATCATACCAATTGCTTTGTAGTGGGCTAGCAGACATACTGACACTGCTGGAAATAATACGGTACTATAACTGTAGTTACCCCTACTTTTAAAGAAAGAACTGACCTTGCAATAACATGAATAGTTAACCTTGAAGAATGACATGATTGATAGCGGTATTGTATAACCTTGGTAAAGTGGAAAACGTGAAAGGGGGAGGACATTGTAAATGCGGGAACCTTGAGATTGTGACAACCTTGGGGGTGTGTGAACCTTGAAAACGATAACCTTGGAATAGTGGTAAACGTGAGAAGAGGACATTGTAATTGAGTGAACCTGGATAATGGGGGACCTTGAAAATGTGAGGGCAGGAAAGATTATCCTTGAAGTGATTGGTGAGATCCCGTCAACCTTGCAGAAACGCGTGAATAAAGGCCTTCAAATGGTAGGATTGCAGAAGCAACGTGCAGTGTAGCCGTCAAGGTGAATAATGTAACCTTGACGGTAGAAACAGTGGGAAAAGTAGGATTTAAATACAGAGGGAGTACATGCGAAAAGAGTATCGTATGTAATAGAGAACATATTACGTCAAGCGGTAGAAAAGGCGACGATTGTGAGTGTTATAAGTTCAAATGGATGTCGTGATATTTTAATTAATAATGTGCAGTATTTTTTAAATAAAAGTATATCGAAGTATGTTAGTGCCGGTCTGTCACCTCAATTCAATTTTGAACCAGTCGTGAAATTTGGTGAATCTAAGAGTAATGGAGTGGTGTTTGATAATCAGGAATGGCACGTAGTTATGGACAATCAAGGGATAATTACAAATTATTTCTGCACACCTGAAGGGACATGGCTACCTACAAAGATGGGTTGTGAAGAATCAGAAATCTATTTAGGATGGGAGTCTATAGAACAGTCATGGGGACTTCTTAAGATAGTTATCGATTGGATTTAATACCTACTGTGGAATTTCCTGCATTTTATAGTAAGATAATACATACGGCATGTGTTGTGGAAATTGTGGAATTTTCCAAGGAGAAAATTGGTATTGACGTAGAATTTGAGAAAGCCGTTAATTAATAAGTGGGGGTAACTAACATATCGAGAATAGGGGTAATAATAAATTAGAATTTGTGGATTTCTTTTTAATCTCGACTGGTCAGGAATTTTGAGAAGTGGGTTTTGTAGACTTATAAACTGTTAAACAATTTCCTACCCAGGTTTAATACATATATTTAAAACAAACTCTGAATTATAAAAATAATAAATAAAAAAAATATTCTGGTAAAATAAATTAAGTTTTTAAACTAAACAATACTGGAAAATGAAAATGAATTTATAATCCCGGTTCACCGCCGGGTATTTGGGCAGCCCACCGTACACCAACGTGAGCCTGGCGTCGTCGATTTTGTAGGCGGTATTTCCATCGATTTATGCTTTAGGTACAGGTGTCGCCTGTGAATCGGTGGTCGGTTTGGAAATTTCCTGTAAATCAAACGCGTTATAATGCAGTGTTCAAAATATTAAAATAATTGTGGTTTTGTTTCTTTATAAACAAATATAATGTGTTCAGGTGAAAATAATACAAGGGTGTGTGTACAACTCAAAAAGGAGGATTACTGTGATTTAGACAGGTGAGTTGATTCTGGTTATTTTATTTTACATTTAAGACAATGTTTGTTAAATTCGAGGTTAGTGCGTATTTCAAATTTCTATCAGGGACTGGCTCTTTATTACTTATATTTCTTAAGTAACGTTTTGAAATACGGAACAGGTTAGAGAAAAGCAGGTCCTACACACGATTTGATAATTATACGATTAGTGTTAACACAAATTCGTGTTAGGCAACGGTTGTGTGTGATGTGTTTAATTTTTAGGGTTTGTACACACGGTCTAAGGGAAAGACTAATTCTAATTAACTATAAATACTATATACAATTTAATACGTATAAGGGGTTATTCAATGTTATGGAATTCGCAATTTAAGGTTTGCAATGGTTCATATGATGCAGGAATATTTTCGACAATGTGTTGTTGAAAATTTGATAAGAGTTCATTCACTACTAAAAGGTAACACGACCTTCGTTTTATTTGTACAAAGAGGATGATTCTTTACACTTTAATTGAATGTGAGTACTTAGTTGTGAAATGGGATTTTATTTTCTTTAAGAAGAATTTTCTTAAAGTTTTAATTGTTAAAGCCAAAATGAATTACTTTAATCTATTTAATGTAATGGATTTCTTATTGTAAAATAGAAATTCTTTTACTTTTGAAGTAAAACGTAAAGATTTACTTTTAGTTGTATAAATTTAATATTTTACACAATTCAGGTTTGGTTTTCGGTAATAATTTGGATTTGATAGTCAGGTGTATTTTCGTGATATACAGGGGGAGTAAATTATAAGTGTTGATAGCCAAGCAGGGAGCTCGAGCTAAATCAACAAATTCTAGAGATTCTATTTATTCAAAGTTGTAACGGACACTGTGAATATATATAATTATATACAGGGGGTTCAGGATATATTGGGTTTTCGTTTATAATCTCGTTAATAGCCAAGCCAGTGGGCTCAATAGTCTAAATTAACTAATCTTAGAGATTTTATTTATTCAAAGCTGTATCGGACACTTTGAATACATAGAACTATTGTACAGGAGGTTCAGGATATATTGGGTGTTCGTTTAGAATTTCGTTAATAGCCAAGCCAATGGGCTCAATAGTCTAAATTAACGAATCTTAGGGATTCTATTTATTCAGAGCTGTATCGGACACTCTGAAGATATAGAACTATATACAGTGGTTCAGGATGGGATTTGTAAATTGCCGTTTTTGAGGTTATAGCGCGTGAGTGGGCAACAAAACGTTGCTTAGAGCCCCATTTACTAGAAGAAGCCCTATAATAATCCCGGTGATCGCCGGTGTTAACCAGTCAATCTACCTAAGATCAGTATAACACGCAAAACCTCTTTGACGTCAACTACTTTCTTAAGGAGGGTTTGTTAATAGGAATTTCTAGGTATTACAACTATTTTCGTAAAAATTAGTTATACTTCGGGGTATTGGAATTCTATTTAATTCAATTGAAATTGCTTTAAGAGCGGTTCAGGCGGTTATGTTCTCGAATAGAGAATTTCAGGTGTAATAATAAATTATTACAAACAGGCAGGCAGGAGAGTATCTGTAGAGAAGCGTTCTACAGACACAATTTCAGGTGTAATAATAAATTATCACAAACGGACAGGCAGGAGAGAGTGTTTGTAGAGAAGCGTTCTACAAACACAATCCAAAGTAAATGTTAAAGTTTTCGCTTATAAACCTTCCGAATGAGTGGGGTTTTAGGTAGGAAATGTCGCAACGTTTCTACACATCGTGAAAGTGGGGTACCGGTGCGCACGTAAAAGTGCTGATTATTTACATTTATTTAGAACTGGAATAAAATGAATTATTATTTAAACATTATCCTAATAATTTTTATTAAAATAACAATTAATTTGTCTTACTCAATTCTGGCTCATTACAAAGTGTATGGACGAGGTACGTTTAGTGATGGCTATTTAGATAAGCTAGTTTAGTATGGTATTGGAATAAGGCTGTGTGAGAAATATTTTCAATCGTATAACGATGGTGTAGAGTGCATTTGTTGTATTAAGCGATTAATAGAAGACCTTAGAGAAATATTTTTGGAACAATTTGCACATGAAATAGAATTTCATTTACCGCATTATATTACAACAGATGACAACACGACAAGTGAGGGGGACCTGCATTAATGAGGTCAAAACGTAGTCACGATTAAGTAGAATGGGAGCGAAAGGAGAATGAGAACAGTTAACTAAAGATTCTGCACGCCATAGGAAAAGAATAAAAGGGTGTAGTAAAATAATTTCAGCAGCCCTGGAAAAGCAACATCGTGATTACGTATTTATGAAACGCTTAGTAGTGTATCGTATTGTATGTATTAATAATAAATAAAAAAATTTCAAATAAAAAAAGTTATTTATTACATAATAATATTATAATATATAAAAGGAATCCTACAGAGCTTATTACACGTCTGTTAGAAATCCATGAATTGTGAGAAGTATCAAACCCTAACCATTTAACGAGATAAATACTCCCTCGGCGTCGTATTACACGTTCAAGTAGGTAAATGTTAGGATGTTTAACAGTTTGAAGTTCTGGCTCATAGAAACGTTCTTGTATCCCTTCATCTCGACTACCACGTAATGTGTAGGTAATTGGACTGAAACGTTTCACTGCTGATATTCGAAAGACCGATATATATATATATATATATATATATATATATATATATATATATATATATATATATATTATAATTTCGTTGAAATTGCTAGTATTTCCTGCCGACATTGATCCCAATAACTCCCGCAACCAATCCACTAATTTATTCGGACCATTCCAAGGTACAAATTCGAACACTTTGTAATTATATCGTAATAGTTGCATTCTACCCCCTTTTTTTGGAGACAGAAGTTGTGCTAGATCCTGTACCTGGACGTGCAGTAGCTCATGTAGCGTGTTGTTTTCTAGATTGAAGTAATGGTTTAATGATCTCAATGTATTTCCTACTGTTAGTGCCTTGGATTTGGTCATCTGGGTTATAATTACGTCGAGCAGTATTTGTTCAGCGTAAAAAGTCACTATATTTCTGCAGATTACTCTTTTTGTATCCCGTAGGAGCTTTTTTAAACAGTAGTTCATACAATCTCAGAGTTGCATCGTAATTTAATCATGATCCATCAAGAAGAGCGATACGGAAATTCTCTCCAACAAGGTCTAGTCCAGCATCACCAATAAAATTTTCTCTTTTCGGGAAGAAGGTGTACACCGTATGTTAAATCATACTTGTCTTCGGTATCTCTAAATATAACTTCCACATAATATTTCGCTAATCCTTCGTACTGACTAAGGTACTCTTCAAATACCGATTGAGATCCAGCAGCTAACAGTTCTGATTTTGATTGTTGTAAACTAGGAATCTCCCTCTCGTCATCATGTGTGGTATCAGCAATCACAGTTTCCTCTAATACTTGTGGAATGGCGTCAGGAACAAGAATACGTGGTGCCTTTCGAGTTCCAGATGTTTCAGGCGTATGATGCAAAGAAACATGTGCAACGGACTCAGTTTTTCCGAATTATGGTGTAAAAGGTCCAGCTTTGACTAGAAAACCACCTTGATTAGTAATCAATTGTTTCAATGGTTGTGTTATTGGTTTAAAGTGTGACTCCATTGCACGCTCTGTAAGTGCAGTATCTTCTTTTAAACTAGCATATATTTGTTGCACACTTTTGCGAGCGCGCAAAATGTCTTGTACTAAGCGCTCCTCCATTACTACTGCATGTTTACATAATAGGTGCAGTGTCTATAATGCAATGAAACTGTCAAATCCATTACGGAAACGATCTGCATTAACGTCACTCTCTTTATCAATCACAAGAAATCCAAATTTGTCACGTCAACAACAGAAACACAGGTCCTTAAATCTATCAAATACCATATCTACATTAACGTGAGCATCATACACATGCTTAAGATTGGTGCTATCTTGTTGAAACAGAACTATTAAATTCGCATTATCACTTATAAGGTGTTTTGGAACAGAAGGATACGTTTGGCACAGATAGAAACCATCGTTGTTTATGGCATGCTACATCATCAAAAATTATTATTGAATTTTTACGTGAATCACTAGGGGATATAACGTCACTGTTATCACTGTATTCGAAATACCCGATATTTTTTAAAGGTGCAAGTAAATTTCGTAGGTACTGATATTTGGGTTGATATAAAGATTTGCAGTATACATAAACATTTTCAAAACGTGAACCATTTGGATATTCTAATAAGGCAATCATAACATTTGTCTTTCGACAACTTGATGGACCGATAACTATACCTTGTTTACAATCTCCTCATAGTAGACCACTATATTTTGAGTAGTGATTATTGTTAAAAGTAATGTCATAATTTTTAAATTACCTACACGAATCCATACGAACGAATCTGATGATCTGGATGATCAAAATAACACACTGGACGCCTTACATCATGCGCAATGGACGTATTACATATTTTGATAGCATAGGACATATTAAACCACCATTAGAATTAATTCACCATTTTAAAAGTGATGGTAGCAGAAACACGATAGACTATAACTATACCAAGGTTCAAAACTTGTATACATACAATTGCGGTTATTTAGTCTTACGATTTTTATATGACGGTTCGTTCTTATTCTCAGCAGTCGTTGCTTGATCGTAATGTCGTACACATTTACATTTACCGATACGAGCAGTATTTTGCAAGCCAACTTTAGCCCACCGATTTATCTTGATAATGAGTCAGAATATGTAATGTGGTTGACTAATTTTGAATCTTTTGATACTTTACAAAACGTTACTTCCAAGAATAACCAGCTGATATTTGAAGGAACTAGAATTACAATACCACCAGGATCCTATGAAATCGCGGATGTGAATAAGCATATATATGATACAGTGAAGGGTTCGAAACATTTTTTTAATTTACGGCGAACAATAACACTGAAATTATGAAAGCAACATATGATATTAACTTTAATGTAGAAAATTCTGTAGGACCTATGCTGGGAAAAAGTTTACATAGGTCAGGAATTGTATACCTCCGAAAATCCTATTAACATTATTAAGATTAATTCGTTAACTATAGTATGCAATATAACAGGTGGAAGTTTAAGAAATGGAGAGGCGTCACACATTATTCATCAATTTTTTTCCAGTGTACCAGCGGGATACAAAATAATAGAATCCCCTCTACCTGTCATTTGTTTACCTATCCACCATTTTAACAATAACGCTTAAGATAGTCATGACCATAGGATTACATTTGAAGAAAATACGGTGACGCGGTATAACACATGTGCGTGTAACCACGACAAGGTGAACTATAAAAGATCGAAGTGTGGAAATGCGAGAGTCAGTAAGCGGTCAACCCTCAAAACGTTGACAGCGCAGAATAAAGCATACTTGTAAAGTCTTGGTTTCACAGTGATACAATGAGTATATTAAATGTAAGCGAAAATGCTGTTGTTTATATGCTATAGTAAATTCCGAACTCCACACCCATCAAACATATACTACCAGATTTGGAAACAATTATGAAATCAGAATACCCATTCATGAAGATATGTGTACTTTACCATCAGAAAGTTATGTCTACATAAAGGGAAGATTTCTGAGGGAGAATGCTGCCGTCTCTAGCACCGCGGAGTTTGTTAATAATGGTATTCCCTGACGAAGGTTGGATTAACGTCTACAATGTAAGGAGGTATCATTGACACCCCACGACCTCCCTCGTCATGAAAATGCAGGTTGGTTTCCTACCTCAAATAGCACACTAACAAATGAGTTATGGTATTTTAATGTTTGTGTACCTTTGCGAATGCTGCTTGGCTTTTCGGAAGACTACAATAAAATAATTTTGAACATCACACAAGAATTGGTTCTGATTCGCAGTAACATTGATACCCATGCAGTAATTTCAACTGTTGCAGATGAAGCACTAAGGGTTAACAAAGGTAAAGTATATTGGAATGTTCCACACATCATTCCAGCATTAGTGGAGAAATTGGTGTTAACCAAGTACATTGATAAAATGTAAATACTCCAGTAGCATTTAGAAGTTGGGAAACACACACACACACAACATATATATATATATATATATATATATATATATATATATATATATATATATATATATATATATATATATATATATATATATATATATATCAATCAGTTCTAACAACAGATAAACATGCAAGGGTAATCAAAACATCGACTAGTATAGAAACACCTAGATACAGTATTATCGGATTTCAAACGGGACGAGAAATAATGTTTCTCAAGATATGAGCAAATTCGATAAATATCGTTATCCGTATGACAATTTAAACGTAAATTACGATAATTGCTTTGCTACATTGTATGAAATGTTTGCTAAATTCCAAATGTCATATTATCAAAGAGATGGTCAACTATAACTCACACCTAATCAATTTACGGCAGTCGCACCATTGATACTGGTTGGCTATTCGAATCAAAAATAGAAATTACACCATAAAGCAGTAGTACTTCCTGTAGAATTTGAAACAGCAGTCAACATACCCGCGAATACGAGAGTATACTGTGTTATACTCCATGATTACTTAGTTACGTATAACGCGTTAACCAAAGCAGTAAGACTACTCTAATAAGATTCCCGTCATGGCCGACATACAAGGGCTTAAAATTTCAAATGTTTTTATACCGAAAAAACTCGCAATTTTTAATGGAACACAAGTCGCCCACAGCATGTTTAAATCACCGTATCCATGGCATACGTTAAATGCGGAGAGTCGACGTCAAGCTATTTGGTTAATGCATAATCCACACTGTGTAAAATAGAAAGAGGGGCATGCACTACCACACCTATTTCAAAGAATTCTCAGTCGCTTGATTCAACCTTCAGATACTATCTACGTCAAGGGTAGAGAGAAAGCGCATTACATCAAACAATTTGTTATACAACCTGTTATAAAACTTGAGGAACATCCTACTCTTCCTGCTTTGAAACCAGTTTGTTATTATCATGTAAATCATTATGACATTGCGCTCTGTCTAATGTATGTCATCTGTACGTCACTTATGTAATGCAGTAAAGCTTGTACACTCTTTGAAATAAAAATTGTTAATATATATTTTGTTCATTTCTTCTATATATCACACAATATGAGTACATATTGTGTATATTTCCTCGATAATGAATTATGACATAATATTAGTATATAGTCCACTAAAAGGTTACTACATGAAGTAGCCGAAATGGAATGCTGGATCGATATTATACACGTTAGCATGTACGGTTATGTATGTTCATAGCTTCATTATGGAGATAATATGTACACACCTAAAACTAACAAGTATCACTACCCAAACTATTAGTTACTATCTGGATTATACAAATTCATTTGTCTAGCAACCTTTAGTAGACCGCTCAAAGGATCGACGTTCTCCAATTCCGGAATTCGCCAATGCCTCCACGCCAATGTTGTATACGTGTCACGCAATCGATGCTGTTTGTCATCCTGGGACCTAAAGGCGATTTTGTTTAACATCTCAGTGTATATATCATGTAAATACGAACATTTTACACGATACCGTTTTATCAGATACCTCCGCAACAGATTTGTAGTCTACCTCCTGAAGCACTTTTTGAATAACAATTTTCTTTACATCTTTCACTTTCTTAACCTCTTGATCGTCAGCAAGCTTTAGACAATAAGATTTTGATGCGGATCCATAAAAATATTGAATAACTTTCCCTGCATACTCATCTTTCATTTTCACGACGATAGATGTATTTGTTGTAGCACCATGCAGACCGTTTTGATAACTGGATGGGTCGTATTCATCAACATTATTCCGCATATCCACATACACATCATCAGCTGTTATCTCCACAATTAAATAATCTGTGTCTGTACAGCGCATCGTTACATTATTACCGTAATGACTGCGCAAGATATCGTAAGGAAATCGACACATTATAGTTTTGGGAAGATCTAAAATACTAAATCCAACCAATACGGGTTTGTCATAAGTAACGACCTGTTTGGACAATTCCACTACAAATAATTTATTAGTAAATTGAGTAAAATTCTTAAATTGCAGTTTTGCGACGTACAGTGATAGGCGCAAGCGACGTCCATTATTTTCCCAATGTGTAAATGACTTTATTGCTCTTCTTTTGTGGACAATCTCCATTGTTTTACCAAATACACCATTGTTCAAGCATTTAAAGAAATCCTTTCCGAATTTGTTCTTGGCCTGATTTCGAAGAGTTGTATTAAGGTCTATGTATGGTACTAGTCAAGGGCTTTGACGAAACGGTATAACTCTATGAATACAAGTAACAATTAACCCATGCTGTATACATTGTTTTAAATATCGGTAATGTATAACATAGTTGGTCTTAACACATAAGTTCGGAATTAATTTTTCCTCCTTGGAATGTGGTGAGCAGATCACTTCGGAACAGAAAGTATAATCATTGTGCTCATCATACAGGTGATGCGGATAGTGTATATCAACCTCTAGTACAAACCCGAAATCGTCGTCATCATCATTAATGATTAATACATTGAAGTGCCTAATTTTCTCTTCAGTTAACCACTTAAACCCATCATAAGGGAGATATTACTGTAAAGACTTTTAGACGATTGAGGTCATAATTTGGAACAAACTCATTGTTAGCAATACTTCTTCGCTTAACACAAGTACTCACTCCACCACAAATACCATTCTTAAGAAAGTAACACATATCCATATCAGTCAATAATTCTAACTCTACTTTAGTACATTTCAACACGAAATCCCTCACCAATCCAGGTATTGTAACATATGCGCTGGTTCTAATCCATACATGTCTATACATAGCCGCCTAAGTTTTCGAACACAACAGCAACACGTCTGATTTATATATATATATATATATATATATATATATATATATAATTTTCAGATCAGCATAATCCTCGAGTGTATTACATTTAAAGTGATCCCACACCAGTCGGACGCGACAGTATTCTTCATCGGGTATATTTCCATCGCGCATATTATCGTAGAATTTGTCGTACAGTAACATCGTCTGATTTATTAAAATTGTCTACGTACGCCATAGGGGAAATTACATTTCTTTTTAAACAAGTTAAAGTTATTATCTTCCCTAAAATATTTCCTTACCTCTCTACATTGATCATCCGATATATTATGAGATAGAGTATCTAAAGATGCCTCCATGAACCTAAAACTATCGACGAATCGCAAATGTATTAACTTCTTTTCCCTAAGCCCGCGACTGTTACTGAATTCGTCTACATAAATATGCTTACCGAACGTTATTTATTTTTCACTATTAACAGAGTACGGCAATTTCTTCAGTATCACTCGATAACTGTTTAATGAACAGGTCGACAACATAACCACTAAGATTATGAAAAAAAAACTGTGATAAATGTAGGTAATTGATAGTTTAAATTGCAATTTGAATGTGCCTCACTACGATATATACCAGTCACATGGCAGTGATCTTGTACATTGGAATTAGTAAGATCTTCGCATATATAACGATTACGACTTTGTTCATCTATCACCAGTTGTTCATCAGCTAGTGGTAACATTAGAACAACAGTTTTCAAATGTTCATTATATATGCGTTTCACACCATGACCTCTCTCGAGTCGTGTAATAAATATCTCCGGGGCATTAACCCCCCTATAAGGTTCTAATTTGGACCAAGCATCGTTTACACCGCACATAATATAATAACTAAATTAGTATGGTTCATGTTTACACGTTTTTATCGTGAACCGTTGGTCGGGATCGGATTCAGCCGTATTTACCGGTACTAATAGAGCTTCGAAATCTGCATATATTACTAATGGTAGAAACATCTGCTTTTGATAGTTCCGAAACGCGAGTATATTTTCCTCATATAACTCTCCGGTTCTGTCTTTTCTTCGCATTACGCCAGGTAATTTATTGTATACGAAATTACAATCAAGAGACACGTGTTGAGTTAATTGCTCCAGCGTTCTAAAGTAATGAATACATGAATTACAAAAGCATTTTGCTTCACCACGTCGACTTATTTTGTTGCTAAGTAAATGAGAAAAATTTTTTATCCATACGTAACGCTGATTATCCATTAGGTTACTGACTAATAGTAATAGATTATCATGAATAGGTTGTTTAGCTCTGGTATAGTAGAGAGGACCCACTACCTCAGGAATACGTATCCTCCAGTCCATAAACATTGATCGAGATATTATTATTGTACTCAAACGTTGAGATGTTAGTCAACTTAACAAGAAATTCTTCACCATTCCAGTTGAATAACGTCCTGAAATCAGGGTTAGAAGTCGTCCATTGTGGTAACCCCGTCGGTTTCAATAATGCTGATACAATAGCCCACGCAAAGCAGCAATTATCAATATTTTCCCATTTACTATGGCATGTTTATTCGAAATTTCAGTCGGGACATTCATGCAGGATGAACCCGTAGTGGGAGAAAATTTCAACATGTTTACCTCTAAATATACGAAATGCACCGGCAACCACCCTACGAAACAACATATATTAATAATATAATACCCTACTACTTATGACTCACACTTACCAGAATCTTTATGCTAAAACTCTGATTTCTTAGCATCCAAGTTTTCCACTACTCTTTGAAAATACTCTTCCAACACCATCCCGACACTCAATATATCCTATTTCGTTTGAAAGGACCTTAACTCAGTACTTTCTCTACTGTTCAGAAAGTACAATCCAAACAACTCAACATTACATTTCAAGTGTTTCTACAACTGAATTTGTATTAGTTTCAAAACATTTACTTTAACGTCACTCATATGCATCTACACATCCTTACGGATATTGCATGGTGATAGTATATACGAAACAATGCGTTATTTAAAAGCATTGCGAATCACTTCAATCTCAGTATCAAGGAGTATACACACATTTGATTTGTGCTTATCACTTCTAAGGTGTCCTTGATAAGCATATCGAGGAACATCAATCGAACTATCAGTGCAGTGCACAATTTCAACACTTTTGCTACTTTTATTGTGTACTGGATCGCTGCTTTGGTCTGACTCACGCTTCCGTGAGTTGTTCAAACCCGATGGTCCTGGTTCACCAAAGGAATCACCAGCGTGCCTGTGTTGCTCATTATTCTTTAAGTTGTTTAACCATCATGGTCCAGGTTGTGCAAGACGCTCAGCAATATGCCTACGTTCCGTTCTGGTTGCACCGGAAGTACTTCGTCGCGCCACATTCCTAAGTGCTGTACGGTTTTGCGGTACAGTCTGCGGCATCTCTGGAGGCGGGGAAGTTGGAATACTTATACAACACAGTTTTTTGATGTAGCAGTAGAGAGTCTTTTCTTGAAAATTTCTTCAGACATTCACATTGAAACATTTTGTTGCGATTGAGAGAATGTATAAACAATGTATTAATGAACGGGTAGAGTTACATGTTTTATTATAATTCCTTTTTTAACCCTTTATTGGTTTGTAGCATTTATTAATATCATGTATTACAACTGTTAAAAAATAAATCATATCTAGCGATGCGGACGAGGACGCAACGTAACATACCGCCAGGAATAGGATAATATGTACATGGACATATCAGGTTGAAGGGTAGAGTGGTGCACGGGAAATGAAACAATAACAATGATATTCGGGATAGTGTGTTGCTGAGCACATATTCTACCCAGCATTGTATCTCACCCTGCCATGTGCTTTGGGATGAAAGCAAGGTATTACCCCCAGAAACTCCTCAGCGCTTGTAGGGTTCAATACTCTGGGGAGAAGATACTGCGTTTTCAACTATATCCCTCACCGGTGATTGCGCAGGTAAGTATTGCATGGGTGCTGTAGGACTCCTAGATACTGCTAAGTTATTTAGCGACTATTCATCAAGTATAAAGTCGGCAGCACACATAGGACTGAAGCTACTCTCTGATGGCTCATCAATATTAGAAATTTTTTCCTTGACCGCTCCTCCCACCGTAGAACTACTGTGCGACCACTCCTCCCAGCACTGGCTGCGCTACAGAGCTTGACGATAAACGATCTTCCGCAAATGGAGACCATTCATACCCAAACTATGCAATGCAGCCAGGACTTAAGACATGGTACAATACTACGTGATCTTCAATCACTGGTGACTGCATACTCTCATACGGCTCACGTACAGGTTGTAGAGTGAGCAGTATTTCGTCCACGTCTGTCTGCTCGTACGACCACATCCAAACCGCCCACTGGAGGTGATGCATCCAAAAACCGCAACGCTACTTCATAGTCATCCTGGTGGAAATACGACCCGTTCTCCACCAGGTTACCGGCAGCACCGCCTTCCTGGAGTTGCTCCATCATATCCTGGGCGTGGTTCATATGAGGTCGGTCTCCCAGCAACCTCCTCGGGATGGAAGTGTCATCCCGCGGTAGTATCACAACGTGGCATATGATGTTAACTCGTCCACCCACTGCTACGGGACGATCATACAAGATACGAACTGCCTTCAAATCGACTAGAATGCTCAGGGGAATACTAACCAAAACCAAACCATACAATGAAGATCAGAATTCCAAGAATTGTGTATACAACCTACCATGCGAATGCGGCAGAGCATACATATGAGGGAGCAGTAGACCACTCAAGGTGAGAACTCAGGGACATAAGAACAACGTCCGTAAGGGTGAAACAGAAAGATCAAGAATCGCCGAACATGTCTGGAACGAAGACCACCACATCCAATGGGATAACATACAGATAGTGGCAAAGAACGAGAACACAAATCGTCGAAAACTCAAAGAAAGCACATACACCGCACTAGCAGAAAATCCAATAAGCCAAGCTAATGTAGAAATGAAACCCATAAGGATTCCAATAATGCGCTAAGAGCTTAAGCGCAATACACCTGCGCAAGGAGTTACGGCGCAACATGCGCAATAAACTTCTGCGCAACCACGAAAGAGTTTAATTTATATATATATATATATATATATATATATATATATATATATATATATATATATATAGTTCTAAAAAATATATATTGGTTTACTCAGTGGCTCAGCGGTGAAGGTGTCAGACTAGTAAGTAAAAGGTACCAAGTTCGAATCTGGAAGTAGTCAAGTGCTTGAGAAAAAATTATATATAACATATGAATTCGACTCAAGTGCGAAAACAGTCCTTCTCAGGACTAAGCCTGATGACGGAAGCACAGTCCGCTTCCGAAACGTCCCGCTCAAAAATCATTCAATGTTACTGTCAGCCGAAGTCAAGTTTTTACTTTTATAGCACTCTAATTACCAAATTAAGGAACTTAACCTGTATTAATTTAGTGTAAGGTAAAAATAATGGAAAAATGAAAAATTTGGCAACAGATGCTACGCAGAGTTATGCAGAACTTCAGAAAATGACTACTGCTGTGTATTGATAATAAGACACCTCACTTGAATGATATGTTGTTTAAAAAAAAGTAAAATTAACCTCCATTTATGCCGTTCTGATCCGACAATAAAGTTTCGTTCTCACATTTTTTGCTATTTTTTAATTTACCTTCAAAGTTAGGGATACTTAGCTGCCCCACCCTATGTTATTGAAGTAGTGCATGCCTTCTATTCTTTTCCAAATACAATGTAGACTAGTTTAAACTTATAATGGTTTTTATCAAATATTTATGAAACTGATGTAAGATAAGAAAATACCAACACGTATATCTTAAACATGTCGATTAGCGGGCGGCTTTAAAATTTTTTAAGTTAGCATCTACGTGTGTGTGTGTGTGTTTGAATGGACGTGTGTGGATGTATGTTAGTATTTACGATAACTCCTGAAAGAACAACATGAACGACGTGAAGTTGTATACGTCCATTTTACATGGATTGTTGTTTTTGTTTTTACAATGTTACCTATTTTCGTATTAAATAATAGGTTGCGTAATAATACTTATAATAATAACTGTTAAACTGAAAAATAATAAAATCTCACCTATTTTTTGTAAATAAAAAATATGTAATTGGTGGTTATTTTTTCCTCTTTGTAAAAGTGAATTGGCAACACTGCCAGTGTTGGATTCAACCAATAACACAATTCAACAGGTTATGTTTACGCGTAGTGTAAAAAATTTCTTCAACCGTGTGTTTTATGTGTGGATAATGACATAGAGAGGGTAACAACGGTGCGAGAAAAAGGTTTGACAACGTTTATCGAGTCAAGAAAGAAAAGGAAGGATGGTAAGCATGTTCATCTAACAAGTAAAAAATCTGCAGTTGAGGTTCATGAGCAATGTCGTAAAAACTACAGAAGCGAAAGAATGATTGCCGCTCATTTGAAGAAGGGTGAGTTAGTTAGGGAGCACGTCATAAGACGTTTTACTGAAGCATCTGTTCCAAAACCCATTGCTTTTTGTGTGGCCTTAGTTTATAAAGCAACAAACAAAAAAGGAAACTAATCACAAAGATGTGAGTTAGGTTCGAGTTTTGAAAGTAAAGAAAACTGTCATAAAAAAAGCAAGAGAACGTGGTGGTGAGTATGGACACAAACATATTTTGCCTGTCATAGACTTGGTGGCTTATAATTGTCAGTATCATGGTTTATGCATGAGAAAACTATACAATCGCCCAAACAATAGAATATGTGTACACTTACCTGGAGAATAGTGATGGAGGGTGTCAGTTTTCGCTCGAGGAGTTGATGGACCAAATCAAAGGTGATTATCGTCCTGACAAGATGACAGTCAGTAGTAAGGCTAAGCGGGTTCTGGCGCATGAAGTGACGTCACACCAATCATCGACGTGAGCGAGCACTTGAGCCCCGCCCCCACCGGAAGTTTGCGGTTGGAGGACCAATGGGAGAAATGGGCGTTACTCCTTCTACCGGAAGGAGCAATAACGTCAAGCCAATCGGATGCGAGGAGGACTCCGCCCCTTGTAGAGTTCGCCATGTTGGAATTCTTTAGCATCCTCTGGGGTCTTCGGCTTGGACATCTTCAGCAGCTTCCGGTAGGTCCTTCGCGGCTTCTGGTGGGTTGGTTTCCGACGACGCGTTGTTGAGATTTCGCAATCTGCGGGGCCTTGCGAACATCTTGTTTGTAGCTATTGAAGAGGAACTTCCGGTCGTAGTTAACGCCTGAAACAATTTTCTTGCACCGGGATTCGAACTCGAATTAGTCATATGAATATATGCATATCCGTATAACCAACTGAGCTATCACGGTTTTAGATATGAAACGTAGAATGTGTAATATAAGGGTAAATATTTAAGCTGATGTTGGAATGAATGAATGAGTAGCTTTTCATTTGGTTGCCGTTAAACTGAGAATCAACATCCTGCGCGCATTCTAATAAAGTAATTGCTAATGTACACTATATGCATTTACATTTTTTATAATTAAAATACAGATTTTATTATTGTCTTTAAAGTAATAAAATGGCTGAAAATAATGTTGATAAATTAGAAAAAATACTTTGGTGTTATGCATTTGTAAATAATAAAAATTATATTGAAAGTTCGCAATATGGTTATAAATGTGAATTTTACAATATGAGACTGAGGTTATCAGCTGTACAAACCACGCTTGCATCCGGCTTTACAAATTTCTTATCAACACTAATGGAATCTAATAAAGCAATAAAATACTAGCTGCAGTATTTTGAAGTAATAATAATAAAATAATGTTGATAAATTCCTAATTACTGCATTTGATAATAAACATATAATTACATTTTTGGCTTAATTCTGAAACAAAGTACAGCAATCAGCGAAATCTAAAAATCATCATATACTTCAATTAAATTTTATAATAAATATAAACTGTAAAGACGCAAATTTTATCAATTAATAACATCCTGTAAATGCTCCAGTTATGGTTTCTTCTAAAAAGTGTGATATTAACATAAATATATAAGCTGACGTCAGAATGAATAATAAGTAGCTTTTCATTTGGTTGATGTTAGAAAGAGAGAACATTCGAGAATCAATTATCCCGCGCGCATTCTAAAACTAATTGTTAATAAAATAAAATACTCGTTGCAGTGCTTTGAAGTAATAATAATAAATGTTAAAATTGAATAAATACGTAACTACTGCATTTCATAATAATACATTTTACATAGAAACAATGCATTTACTGATAAATATTTAACACATGTTAATTAAATATGTATTAAAGCTAAGTATAGCAATCAGTTAAATCTAGAAATCATCATCATGTGGTTTAACTGAATTTAATAATAAATAGAAACTCTAAAGAAGCAAATCTTTAACAAAATCCTGTAAATGCTCCAGTTCTGGTTTCTTATTCTAATGGAAACCGTACATTTCACAATCAAAAATTACAAAAAAAGACTTTGATGTTATGCGTTACAATTAAAACTATTTGCATTTGTAAATAAAATTATATTGAAAGTTTGTTGTTGTGACATAATGTCAAAGCATATTACAATGAGTTATCGTACAAGACGAAAATAGATATATTCAGCCAAAGACGCATCGGATTTAAACAAAAATTCTTATCAGTGCTATTCAAACTTTATATTAATAATTTCATACTCCATATGCAATAAACAATTACAGCAGAAAACATTTTTATATCCTGATGTGTATTTCAAGTATTACACACAAATTTCAATAAAAAGTTTTTTGTAATAATTCGTGAACAAAGGAGCAAGTAGAATTTTGCCTGCAATATAGAAACCATAGGCATATCCTCCTCAAAATTTATATTAATATTTTAATACTCCACACGTAATGAACAATTACATCAGATAACATTTTTATATCCACATGTACATTTCTGCCAGAACAACGTGCAACATCCGGCATGTGACGTATATAAGAGCAATGTAACATACGGCTCTTTATCAGTCATTACCACGCTTTCACCAGGTGAGCTTCAATATTAGATTTTAAAAATAATAATTAATTACGATTATTAATAAATTTCAGGTTTCCTAACCATCATTATACTTTTACTTGTTGCATATTTACTGCAGTTCGTTTAACGAATATATTCAGGTATGTTTTATTCATTCTACTTAAAGCATTATATATATATATATATATATATATATGAATTTTGTAGATTTAAATTGCCTATAAAAGTGCTCACCGCTTGACTGCTATTATAATTACTTGTATGGCTCCAGGTAAGTTGTATATTTATGTTTGAAGCATTAACTATATCGACAAATTACAGATTCCATAAATTTAACCCGATTATATTACTTCCTGTCGCAGTTCGTTCACAAGATATCAAAGATAAAATGCTTGACACTTATACTAATCCATTTTAATGATTTATTTTTAGAAATGGCTTTAATCGAAAAAATTAGCTCTTCCGTAAAAACATTTTTACAAGCATGCCAATACTCATGATGAGAATATAATCTCCAAAATTATCAACGTCATCGACACTAATTCAAAACTTATCAGGACATGCGTTGGTGACCTATCATTGACTATTGGCAACAAAAGACATCAAGCAGCTAAGGAAAGCGGCTGTAAGAGTGTTCCTCGCAGTCAAGGGTACAGTCGAGTGGAGGGATTTGACTACAGCCTTTGAATCCAGGGTGAGCAATAGTATTATAATTAATTTAGAGCATAGGATATTAAGGACATTTTTTGATAATAGTTTTATGTTATTTACAGTTAGGATTAGGGAAGCTATTAGCATTTACAATAACACTTTAAAAGATAATTTAAAATTCTTTTCAGAATTCGTTAAAACATCTTTAAATGTTGATGATAATTTAATGTACAGGGAATTTAGTTTTACATCCAAAAATTTTAATATTTTAAGGGCTAATCTAGAAAATGAAGATTTAAAAAAAATATTCAACAGTTCATGTCGTCGATTACTTTATGCAGCGATTGCTTCAATTTGAAGAACACAATAGTGGTTGGGCTCTATCAAAAATTGTCTCCTTAAGTGTGAACCTAAACAGCATAACTCTAATAAGGGCATCGTCCTTTATTCCTTTACCCCCTCAAACAAAAAATAGAAAATGCATTATTAATGTAAAAAACATTGATGAAGCCTTCGATTGGGCTTTAGCATCAGCTCTTCTTCCCTCTCGTCGCGATTCTGATCGTGTATCGTCCTATCCCTACGATGCCAAAATCCTAAATTTTGAAGATATCCAATTTCCCATGACCTTAAGCGAAATCCCCAACAAAATCCTAATTTATCCATAAACGCGTATGCCCCTATTCGAAAAGATGCAGCTAAATATACAGCAGTACCTATCTATTTATGTGAAGATAAGAAACTAAAGCATGTTAATTTACTAAAGTTCCAGCAGAATTATGAAATTGAAAGCGAAATAGATGGTGACGTTTCAAGATTTGGAACAGCTAAAGATGATGATGAAGTCGCTAAATTTCATTGCAAAAATTTATCAGGATTAGTAGGTTCACAGTTAACGAACGAAAAAGGTAAATTATATCTATGCGATAGATGCCTCCACTATACTAGTTCCCAAATTAAGCTAAGTAATCACGAATTAGGTTGTAAGTTAGTTAATAAATGTAGGATAGAGATGACAAAGCCCGGTATGAATGTGTATTTTAAGAACTATGAGTTGAAACAGACTGCTCTGTTTATTTTATACTGCGACTTGGAATGATTTCAAAGATGACGAAACGCGGAATACCGTCAACTATAAGAAACATAACGTATGTAGCATCGCATATTATCTCCACAGCACGTTTAACGATTCCTTATCAAAATTTTGCTTGCGGAGGGGTGAGTAGTGTATTAATTAGTTAAGCAACGAGCTTCTAGATATTGACAGTAGTCTACAACAGTATTTTTAAAATCCTTTAAATATGGAAACGTTAAGCGACATGCAAATGATGGTATATAATGCATCCACCCACTCTCACATTTGCGAACATCCCTTTTTAGATCATGATATTAAAGTCAGAGACCATTGTCATTTTACCGGTCAATTTAGAGGTAGTGCTCATCAAGCATGCACAACCAGTATAAGGCCCCACTAATAATACCAGCTTTTTTCCATAACTTTTCGGTTATGACTCACACTTCTTGTTAAAAGATACATCCCAAACATTCCCGGTCACATTTCATTATTAACTAAAAGTAAAGAACGCTACATATTCTTCACTAAAGACGTTTATTCAATAGTTAAATTTCGTTTTGCAGATTCATACCGCTTCACGAACGAGTCTCTAGATAAAGTAGTATAGCTACCTCACTTCTAGCTCATTTTACAGTGTTGCAACGCCTCAAAAAGTGAGGCTAAATTGTCCCACTTCAAGGTTGTGAGTATTATATTATATATATATATATATATATATATATATATATATATATATATATATATATATATATATATATTAGCCTTCTGACCTCCATTACAATTTCATGTGTATATAAATGTATCTATATTAACCTTCTGAACTCCGTTTGGGGAAGTAGGTCTATGTCACGAGCGTTATATTGATCATGCGACGTTGCCATGTCTCAAGGTCACCGTTGCAGTTCAATGACCTTTTGAAGCCCACGCGGATACAAGGTCAGTCAACGTTTATTTGCCTGTCTCAGTGTCATTCGGTGTTGCCAGTTCATTGACCTTTTGTATACTCGCATATTCTTCAAGATCACGAGCGTTGTTTGTGTTCATAGAGATAATAGAAGAGCGCCCTTCAAGGTCAAGGTCACTATAGATACCCATTTTCTCGTTTTCAAGGTCAAGGTCATTGCGTACACACATTGCCTGCGTGTATTCTATAAGGTATGGGGACTCACATTACCAAGGAATTCTCGGAATTTGGCCGAGTCAAGGCCATGTGACAGGAAATGTTCAAGGTCACTATTCAATTCTTTGGCTGAGTGTTAATTTGACAAGAAATTTTCAAGGGCGCCAGGCCATTCTTAGAATTTGGTCGAGGTCATGTGTATTAATTAAAAAAAAAGGTCAGGGGTATCAAATAGATTTTTCAAAGCATGGGGCATTTTGCTTTTTAGGGTCAAGTTTTCAAAATCACCAATTCTTGCCTGAGCCAAGTTGTTAATTTAGTTATTACAATTCTTCTCACCTGCTGGGGTATCATATTGCAAATTATTGTCTATGCTAGTAGTCAAAGTTCATTCATAGGTTTCAAGGTCACGCCCCCAGCAAAGTTTATTGTGCTCAAGTGGGTCCGTTTTCCAAATACAGATAGACGTTTCCCAAAGACAAATAGCCGTTCCCCAAAACAGGGGATCTGTTTCGCAACACAGGTAGCCGCTTCTCCCCATTTCAAGGTCACACCTCTGAGAAAATAACAACGGCGTTACATTGTTGTGGCCGTATTAGGGTCATAACTCCTAAAAATAGAGCAATTTCTAGCTATCCCCACCATTTCAGGCTCAATTCTGAGAAATAAATTTTCAAGAACTGTAATACCCCGAAAAACCAGAAGCCTTTTTAAAGTTATTTTACTGTCTACGCCTCTTTAACTTATATGCAAAACAGCACACAAATCTTTTTAATTATACAGTTGCGTTTCCAACACTATACGTTCCCCGCACTTCTTGACCCTTACTACATACACTATTTTTACATATTCCTCATTGCTAATACACAGCTCCATCATTTTTTGTTTTCATTATATACCACTCCAAATCTAGTTTAACCTACTTGCTTTATTAACGTCTCCAATCGCTCACTCCTCCGCACTTACTGGTTTTCTGTCTTACTGGACAGTGCTAAAAACTACCCCTGGACGATAATCCTGATGATTTATTTCAGCAGGTATTGGAAAAGCTACCTCTAAAAGTAGGCGATTTAAGCAGATAATTTAGCTTTTCTATAAAAAAAACTGTCCTGTATCTGTACCTTGACCTATTTCCAGATTTCTCAGAATTCCGGCAAAAGTTAACTCAATTTAGCCACCACTTAACCTTTATAGCATAAACAACAACCTTCCCATTATTTGATTTTAGGAATGTGACAGCCTTC
>JARFJB010001757.1:410000-435000 GCA_036346205.1 Vesta saturnalis
CGCACACGCACACGCACACGCACACGCACACGCACACGCACACGCACACGCACACGCACACGCACACGCACACGCACACACACACACACACACAACCTCGAACAAATTCTAAAAATTGCCTGGCGTCCTTGAAAATTTCTTGTCAAATTAACACTCAACCAAAGAATTGATTGGCGACCTTGAACATTTACTGACACGTGGCCTTGAGTCGAGCAAATTCCTAGAATTGCTTGGTGACTTTGAACATTTACTGTCTCGTGGTACTGAAGACTTGGATGCAGAGAACGTCTGCTTGACCTTGAAAACCGTTGACTTCGACGTAGGTAATGCGAGTCCCCATACCTTGAAGAATATACGCAGGCAATATGTGTACGCAATGACCTTGACCTTGAACACGAGAAGATGGGTTAACTCTGTGAACACAAACAACACACCTGACCTTGAAGAATATGCGGGTATACAAAATGCCAATGAACTGGCAACGCCAAATGACCTTGGGACAGAGACAAATAAACGTTGATTGAACTTGAACACACGTGACCTTGAAAAGGTCAATGTACTGAAACGGTAACCTTGAGACATGTCAACGTCGCATGATAAGTATGACGCCCCTGACATAGATCTACTTCCCCGAACGGAGGTCAGAACGTTAATGTATATGAAATTATATACACATGACCTTGGAACGGAAGTCAAAAGGCTAATATATACATTGATATACACAAGACCTTGAGGTTCAAATTCAAAATTTCGGTCAATGTAGCGATCTTTATCTGACATGTGATGTGCTTCTACTTGCTGACGTATTCACAAATTTCAGAAATAAGTGCATAATAACGCACAAGTTAGATCCGGCATTCTTTTACACTGCTCCCGGATACACCTGGCAGTGTATGTTAAATTACACTAGGGTTATACTGGAGCTGCTCACCGATGTTGATATGTTATTGGTCGAGGAGAAGGGTATAAGAGGCGGATAACGCAAGTACAGCAAGACGAACAATAAGTACATGGATGAATACGATCCCAGTAAACCATCCTCTTATATCCTTTACCCAGATATAGTCAATTTATATGGATGGGCTCAAAGTCATTGTTTGCCGCATGATGATTTCAAGTGGCTTAGCGAGGGGCAACTAAATTTACTAACCTCCGCATCAATTTTGAATTTACCGGATGATGCACGCGTATGATTAATCCTTGAGGTGGATCTATTATGTCCGGATAATTTGCATGACCGATAATTTTCACCCGATGGTGAAAACAGGAAACTGCTCGCAACGCTGCATTCTAAAACTAAGTATGTTATTCATTACCACAATTTGAAGCAATGCCTTCAAGCAGGCCTTGTGCTTGAGAAAGTTCATCGCCCGATTAGCTTCAACCAATCATGGTGGCTCAATCCATATATAGACTTAAATACCAGGTTGCGGGCAGAGTCCACCAACTCTTTCGAGAAGAACTTGTACAAACTGTTAAATAACGCAAATTTCGGCAAAATCATGGAAAATGTTAGGAATCATAGAAATGTTAAACCTGTCACCAGGTGGAGTGGTGGGTATGAAGCCAATTATTACATGTGTCAGCCTTATTTCCAGAGCAAAGAAGTATTTGACGGGGAATTAATGGCTATCGAGTTATCTGAGGTGTAAATCTACTTTAATACGTCACTATATGTGGGAATGGCTATTTTAGACATTTTTTAAACATTAATGTATGATTTCCACTATAATTTCATGCAACTTCAGTTTAATGATGTTTGCATGAAACTATTATTATATGGATACCGATAGCCTGGTGTACGAGATAAAATGTGGGGATGCATACGATCTGATTTCTTATTTTCCTGCAGACAACCCCTGTAACATTCCAGGATGCAATGGTAAAATAATTGGCTTTGGCATTTAAAATATACAGCTTTAGACTTAAGGATTATGAGCTAAAGAAGTTAAAAGGTGTTAGGGATTATGTTGTAAGAGATAGGAATAGTTTTAATGATTATTTGGAATGCCTAAGATATTACAAGTATCTCTCAAAGCAGTATCATATCGAAAAGCCACCACATTTATAGTATAGAACAGCGCAAAGCCGCTCTTAATAATCGCGATGACAAGAAGTATTTGCTGCCTAAGGGTGTCGATACAATGCCTTGGGGACATTGCAATATCCCCGCTACTTTGGATTTAGGTTAAGAAATTAGCCATTATTATTACATTTTAGATTAGAAAATTATTTATTACTATAATTAGGCAGTACAATCATCATCATTATCGTTATTATTATGTTATAGGTTAAGAAAATTATATTACTGTTATTATTATATCAGAAGTTGTATGAAAATATACATTTGTTATATGACAAATTATTTATTGCAAGAAAATATATACATGTTATACAAAATCTGTATTATTAATCCATGAATCATGTGTCTTATCCATTCCAAGCCATCGAACATATAGCGGGTTCCCCTTACGACGCAACACCTTCTCAACCAGAAATATATCCGGAGGTGTTTTCTGTAGTTCTTCAGCGTAAAATTGACCTAGTATCGGATTAGCTTGGAGATCCTCTAGTAAATATGTAACTGGATTACCAACCTTCACCTTAGCAATCTTAAACAGTTCGGTGGAATAATTAGGAGTGTAGCAGTTTGCAAGCATTGATTTATGTTTAGAAATCCGAATGTAATCACAACTTTAAATTTTTCTGTGCCCATTACCTTAATATTATGAAACATAGGTAAATATGTTGATACAGTTACACCTTTAGGCTGCATTCCAATCGTGGAATACACTTTATTATTATATTCAGATGTAACTTCCTGCAACACATCTAGCCACTTGATTTACCTGTAAAGCTGAATCGTTTGTATAATGCATTTTTCAACGTTCTCATAACCCTTTTAACAATGGCTGCCTTTTTAACACTATATGTTGAGTAATGATGTATTGCATAATTCTTCATCAACCCTTCAAAATGTTTATTATAGAATTTACGTCCGTGATCCGATTGCAAGTTATCCGGAGCTCTACCCTTCTTCATAATAGAAGTCATCGCTCGACAAACTTCGTCGGCATGCTTCGACTTTAGAGGGTGTGTCCATAGCTATTTAGAATAGCAGTCTATCACTGTTAGAATATATTTATGATTACGGTTCTGCGCAGGCTTATGCAATTCTTCGATAACCGTCAACTTTGAAGACATTACTACTAGTATAACTTATTCTCAATGTTATAAATATCCCTGCTGAGTATGCTTATCCCACCATATATACGATTAATTTTTTCCTCAAGTTACGATCGCGATCAGCCAATAATTTTGCAATCAATAAGTCGATATCACTCTTTAGAACTTCCTTACACTTATCAACATAGCTTTTGGTGGCTGCATCCGCATGTAGCATTGGATAGATAACGTTGCACACTCTTCTACCTTGCGCATCGTAATTACCATATTCAGTCAATTTTAAATTTATCTCATCCACATATCTCCTACTTGCAACATCGTGTTCTAGAATGGGTTCATAAACATATGCAAAGTCTTTTACCTTGCATATCGTAATTATCATCCCAGCTTAATTTGACATTTGCAGCAGCATGTCTTAAATGCGAAAACGAATGTCAGCCAAACTTACCGTTGGGCATTATTATGCAATTACACCTTCTTCTCGGAGCTCTTCTTCGATACTAATGATTTCGTTATCATGTCCAGTATGACCTGCTGCTTTAGGTGCATGCAACAGCCCGAGCCACTGAACAAGTGCGCGAGGAGTATTCTAGTATACATAATCATTCACTCTATTCGACAAATTCTTCATGATGCCGCGGCCGAAACGTTCTGTTCTGATTTGCGGTTTAATAATCTTTCGGTATTTAGACTACTTCTTGTCCATAATTGCTTCGTGGCGGTCGTGATTCTTCTTATATGCGTTAGTTTTAGCTAGAATATCGCCTCATCCCACAACGTAAACTTCTTCGGCTCTTTCAATATAGGCAGCTCGTATAGTCCGGGAGTGCCTTCATATACCTCATCTTTTGTAATTAGATTAGGTCCTTCTATATCCACAGGAGAACCTCTGATAGCCCATTTGTCTAATCATCATACCGAAGACCGTGCGTATTATATATTTGTTCTTGGTTCCCGCGGATCAGTAATTCTACATAGTGGCAAGGTAAAGGATCATATTGCTCTAAGAATTCATCGGCAATGCCTGCGTCATTGAGTATTCGCGTTAAATTAGTTGGCTCCATCTACTTTTCCTCCTCTTCAACAGGATCTGTTTCAGCGAATGGCGGAGGTGGTCTAAACACAGCAGGTGCTGGTTCTACACCGGTTTCAACGAATGAAGGTGCAACCGGAGGTTTGAACTTGAGCGGAACAGGTGTTGACGATGCGGCAGGTACTTGTTTGAACTCCGATTTCACCGGCTCTAGTTTAATTTCCGCGTTAGCGGTTTGGTTGAAAGGATCCACTGTAGGTTAATATGCAGTTTCCGCTAAACGATATGTTTTAAGTTCACCTCTCTTCAGTAATTCGAGCTTGCGTTTGATTGCATTACAAGTTTGCGTTAACTTCCGCTTAACCGCTATACATGCTTAAAATTTATGCAATCTTGTGTAAATAACACAAACATAATCAATTGCTTAGGGGTTCGAGTATGTTTGACAGAGACAGAAAGAGTCCACGTTTGGGTATCGTCCTCTATTGAAATAATCGCGAATTATGTCTTGATTGAGACATGGCATTATACCTAATAGCTCTTATCGGTTTAAGCATATGCCATAAGTATTTATACTTTGGTTGCTCGAGCGAATATTTTCGAATTTTAAGCCATGCGGTGCTTCCATTAAGCTAACCATTGGTCTCCCCACACCCGAAAGTTTCGCAAACAATTGCTCTTACTGATTTCGGAAAGAGGCGACCCTACAACTTCGAATTTCAGGAAATCGTGGCCATCCACAGGTAGTTCTTGAGGTTGCTTCGTAAACTGCATTCAATTGCTGATAGTATAATGACCAATTCACATGATGCCCGGGAGAGGAGTATTAAACACATTAATAAACAAATTACCTGTTCCACTGCATATTCCGGGTTATCGATATTGCGGACCAGGAACCAAGCTACAGAAACGTTTAGCTCGCGGCGATCCAGGTATAAATCCTCTAAATGAAGCTTGCACTCAACACGATGTCACCTATAATAATTCTAACGATATAACAAGCCGTCATCAAGCAGGTAGGGTGCTTCGAGATCAATCTTGGAATCGTGTAAGCTCGAAGGATTCAAGGTTTGGTGAGAAAACAGCAACCGTTGAGGTAGCGAATTCTATGAAGCTTAAAACCACGTTAGGTATGGGTGTTAAGAAGAGGACGAAGAAGTGCTCGTTTAGAGTGGAGTTACAAAACCGGTTAGAAAATCCGTCAAACGTCTGAAGAAACTTATTGATGTCAGTCTATTGGCCGCTAAGAAGGTTATTAAGATTGCCGGTGAAAAGAAGAAAGTGCAATTACCTAGAATCATTCAGATACCTAAAGATAGCTGCCTTCTTACATTCCTAATACCTCTATTCGCCGGTCTCTCAGCTGCAGATGCTTACGCCGGTGGTGCGAGCGGTATAGCTAAAGTTGTCAACGACGCTTCGGCGGCGAAGAAGCAAATGGAGGAGGACCAACGCCATAACCAAACAATGGAGGCGGTAGCCCTAAGGAGCGGCAAATGACTTTATTTGCATCCTTATAAGAAGGGATGTGCTTTATACTTGAAACAGTATCCAAAAAACTTATAAACTTCCCTCGGAGAGAATTAACCGTAGTGTAGTGTGTAGTGTGTAGTGTGTAGTGTGTAGTGTGTAGTGTGTAGTGTGTAGTGTGTAGTGTGTGGTGTGTGGTGTGTGGTGTGTGGTGTGTGGTGTGTGGTGTGCGGTGTGCGGTGTGTGGTGTGCGGTGTGCGGTTTGATGTGTGTGGTGTGTGGTGTGTGGTGCGTGGTGCGTGGTGCGTGGTGCGTGGTGCGTGATGCGTAGTGCTTAGTGCGTAGTGCGTTTGCAATGTTGTCTATTTCCGTAATGAACTTCTTATTAAAGAGGTTACATAATTATTATAAAAAAAATGACATTAAAATTATTTCACTTCTTTTAATTTCCATTTTGTGGGTTGGAAGGTCATATGGCGGTATAAACCAGACATTTTGTTATCGCGGTAAAAATGAATGTGCCGGAAGCAATTATTAATGAAGTGTAGGATCAAGTTGGTTGCCAATAGAATCATCCTCAAGGTACAAGCGTGAATATAGCGATTGCAAAGCGATGTTCTGGTATATGCAAATAATGCTACTAATTTGTAAAACTGACAGTTAACTTGTAAAGATTCTAAAAATTTGTAACTTTTTTGATTAATATAGTGTTTTGGAAAATTCATGTTTACAAATGAGTAACAAATAATATTATTCACCATAGATTTTAATCTTTTGAGATATATTTAGACATTTACGGCTTAAGGTTACTGTGATTTAATCATGAAACTCGTGCAGATTGGTTTAGATACCATTTTATTTGAATTTCTAGTTGCTAAGTATTCAATAAAAAATTATTTCGTCTTATTTAAAAAAACGTTTGCCACTTTCACGGTTAAGTAATGGTTAATAGTGCTATTTTGGAAAAAAATCCTCAAATGGAAAAAGTGCAAATATGGAATTTGCTACATTCTTTAGTCCATATGCGTATATTGGATCATACATTCCTTCCTCTTGAGTCAAAATCAATTTCTCATTCTCATTGATGAACTTCTGCAATGCTTGGGCTTTCTCAACCTCAACACTTTTAAATTTAATTTCAAATAGTTCTACGTCGAGTATACTAAATTTGCTTGACGTTATTAACAGATGATCTGATATTTTACCTGTTAATTCCACTTCAAAATCAAGCCCATCTAAAAATAACCTTGTTAGTAATGTAAGGCGTACTGATAATTGTAGTACAACGTACAAAATTCTAGTTTCGACAAAACATTTGTAGGATAATGAATTTTGCAATTGTTGGACAATAGTGTCACTATAGTAATTTAGAATTCAAGATCGTGTTCGTAATACCCGTAATCTGTGTCTAAATGATTGAAAAACTACGGGTTACGCCAAAACCTTCAAATATTTTAAATTTTAAGATAACCCGGCCAGAAAAAACCACGGTGTTCATTATAGTACAAATATTTACTTACTATACGTCCATGAATTCTCACCGTTGCTGCTCAGATCCTTTCCATCAACAATAAAATTTTGATACCCATAACTTGCATTGAAAAACATCGCAGGGTGAGAGGCAACAATACGAAGATAAAACTCGTTCTTGTCAATTTTGCATCTAAAATAATTCAATACACATTATGAAAATTATAAACTTTAGTATCGTACTTAACATTTTTAATTTCTGATGATGCGAAGTTAATCATATTAATGTTCTTGTACGTATGCTCAAAATTCATAGGTGGTGTTCCTGTGAATGTCCAACTTGGAACTTTTATTGGTTGAATTGATGGAATATTATACTCAGGCAAACCTGTTAAATATTTTCGCGGCATAAACGTGGTAGCAAACATACATCTTACCTTCACGCAATACAGGTAACGCATTTTGTATTGCCAACTTTAGACAATCGTCTAAGCTAGAATCCTGCTTGCAAGCATTAAAATGCGCTAAAAAATGATCTAATTAAGTTATTTTCGTATTTTGAATACTTACTTAAGCCACTAGAACAACGGGTGTTCAAGAAGAAAATCAGAATTACAAAGTACGATCGACGCATTGTGCGCGAAAGTGAGTTCCAGGAGAAATTAGTATGCTTTTATAAAACTTATACTAATTATACAAATCAAAGTACATGTTGTAGGTTCAATTCCTACTCAAGGTAAACTTTATATTTATGTGTTTAATAAAGTTAATACATTTTTATTACGTACTTTACTTTTGATTACATTATACAAAATTTTTTAAACCATGAGAAAGTCGTTTAAGATAGAGTTGCTTGTATACAATGCAAATACCCGTTAAGGCAAAAGCTTGAAAGGCGTTTCTTAATATTGAACGTATTATTTTATTAACAATAATTCTTGGTTGAGTTAGTTCTTCAGTGTATCAATACAATATACAACACTAAAAGCAGTACGTATAAACTTCAAAACCAAATAGGCACAAAGTACATAGTACTAGAGTGCTACGGACAAGGCACTCCCTAGAACATCTGCCCGCACAGGTAAAGTGCACGTTACCGACATAGCTCAGTGGTATAGGCGGGGTTCTTACTCGTCACTCCAAAAGGGCACTCGACACAACTCAACAAAATGAAAATCAGGAAAATACCTCACAAAGGCGCAACCTGTTAAATAGATTTATCGTGGGAAACACGTCATGAACTAGATCTTAAGATAACAGCCTAACTAGAAAACTTAATCTTTACTCGAAGAGAAAACACTCACACTAACCTGAAATTCTACGCAAAGCTCACTTACACTTAAGCAAAGTCTTAAGCTTCATTTAAAATCCGAAAAAATCGCGATAACAAAGCTCAAAATTCATTATACTCTTCCGGTGTAAACTGCAATGTAAAATTACTTGCTCTATCAACAAAAACAAAATAACTGGTCAACACGGTCACTAACTATTCAATTTAAAATGAATATTTGTCACAACAAAAATAAAAAAAACGCGATAAAATACTTAAAAGTTCCTATATTTAATGCACGTCATTCAAAATTCATCGAAACAAATCACCAAAACTTTACATTTCTGAATGTTAGTAGTTTTATTTATTTAGAATTTGCCGAACCAAAATCAACGTGCTTCTAATTTGGTGAAGGTAAAATAAATGGCTAAAAAATTACACTACAAATATCTATATTACAATTAAAAGACAGTATAAGAGTATTTACAAAGGGCAAGTGCAAGAGAGATTCCCAAGGGCGCGGGGCGTAAACAAAAATAGTTCGACAAATCAAAAAATACCTAACACCTAAAAAAAAATAAGGCTTGGTCTCCTATTCAACAGCTGTCAAGGAGAAGTAATATCAGTTGCTTCTTCTTGCGTAAACATCACCAAAACATATATTCAAATGATAATATTAAAAAGTATTATTCATTGCAGGTGCGAAATTTTTTGCAATTCAATTTAAATCCAACTAACTTCATTACTACAATAAAAACAAAAAGCTTGTAAATCTACAATGAACTCGGAATTTCCACTTCGATATTGAATAAAACTTTGAAATTACACCAAACATTGTTATCAACAAGCATAATAATATACAAAGTAAGTCATACCACTAAGAAAACGACGTCATCCGCGCACTTCCGCACTTCCGCTATTTTGATTGTTCTGGTCCAAATTCCATCAACCAACTGACAACTATTTATTGTAAATGTGGTACTAACACAAAATTTAACAAAATGTAGGCACATTCCTTTTAAATAACCTTATACAAATTTCTTATACACATAACGAACGGCCCTTTTAACTTTAGCTAAAAAACTGCACGGGATAGTTTTCTATTACCGTTAAAAATCAGGGTAATACTGTCTATAATTTCGATAAATCCAGATCATAAATTTGAGAAAGTTTTTGGCACCAATTATAAAATTCGCTACAACTTCGGCGTTGACGTCGGTTATACGTTAAGGAAAATGCACTTTTTCTTTCTTCTGATCAGCACAAGGCTAAATTGGAGATCTTCGGTTTTATCTATTGATCCCGGAATTTTCCAGTAAAATGATGACGGTATACGATAATAAATTTGTCAGGGTGTACTTATACTTCAAAACATCATAAAGCGAACTGCTAATATAGCCCAATATTGTATAATTCCGATCAAATTACGAAGCGCTTCAGTTAACCATAAAAAACGCCGCGATTCCAATGGCCCCCACAACCACAGTTCGTAACTACATCTTAATTTGTGTTCTACAACTTTCAAGATCGAAACCTCAACTTCGACATCTGTCGTCTACAGCCCGACTTCAACTGCCTTACGAATTCCACAGATTTCGCTATACTATATTTCATGCCAAACCACTAATCATAAAAATGCAATTCCTTCAAATTGTAAGCGAAGTAAAAATTAGATAATTTACGGAAACCGAATAGGGAAAATACGTCACTAGCGTTAGCTTCCATCGTCAAGGTACTTCGAAAAAAATATTGTAACATGATATGTTTTCGTTGCCTCCAAGCTTGAAAATATCGACTTTAAACCAACGCATTATAAAAACTAGATTCTTTGTCTACTTAAACTAATTTATCAAAACCAAATTCCCCTCATACAGTCTCAATGTTTTAAATCTGGAAAGCTGCACTATCGTAAAGTAATTTTAACTACACCGAAGCAATTTTCAATGACGTAATTTCAACCAAACTAAACTATATATTAACGATTCCTTAAAAATAAGGTTATCTACTATCTATTAAAAATATTAAACTTTTATATAAAATTCCTTTTGCTATGTTACTCTCGTCAACGCGTGAAACCTAATCGTAATTTAGAAGCTTCAATCTATTTACAAACAAACAAGCCAAAAAATATAAATGACATTCCTATAACACTGGGCGCTACATCCCACTCCAATTTGCAATAAGTCCAAACATCGCCAAACTAAGTAAAATTTGTGAACATATTAGTGCTTCCCAAACTCTATACTCGAATATACCTAAATTTACAATAATCTAATACGACAAAACAAAGAACTTCCTCCAGCAATTTCTACATATAACATTTTAAATATCCTGAAATTAAAAAAAAAGAATCTAAGATAAATTTTAACCTGATGTGACAAGAGGTCGATTGATTTATTCAGAGTATCAACCAATGTACACTAATTAAAATAACAAATAATGATGAAAATACTCTTAGAATAACAATAATAGTATTTTTAAATAACACAAAAGGCAAAAAAAAACAAAAAAAAAACTTTTACGTTTGCCAAATTCTTCAAAAAAAAAAATTGCAATGCCTTCTAATATCTTTCGACTCACTTTGACAATTTATATGCGTCATCAGCTTCAGATGCGTTTTTCTCGGAAAGGGTTGTTTCTAGTCCCTTCAATAAAGTATCCCTTTCTTAACTGTAAAAGATAGCGAAAAAGTTTTATCTAGTCCAAGATGACACCGTGGCACAAGAAGGTTATGGTAATTTTAAAAACTCCTGATTGTCGCTTGTAACGCCCTCTAAGAGAGTTTGAATTTTTCATCCCAAGAAATCTCTGTATACCAAGTTTCGTGAAATTAGCTCTCATTAGTCCAAAAATATTAAAGAAAATATGATTTATTTGTTCCACTTTGACACCCTATAGCTCGGTTATTATCAACTTTTGGAGAAAAGTAAGTTTAGTTAAATCGACTTATTTTGAGGTGTACTCTATATGGAAGAGCATTGTAAAGACCTTTCGGTATATATATATATATATATATATATATATATATATATATATATATATACACATATATATTAAAATATAAACTTCTCGTACGATATAAAAATTATTAATTTGATAATTGAATAACGATGCAACGCTATGGGGGATGGGGTTTAAAAATAACTTTATTTTTATACGCTTCTTTAACTTTCTACCTCGGCTAGCTTCACTTAGGGGATAGGGTTCAAATCAATTAATTTTTCAATATAAATAATGACCATTTGCTTTAAACATCAAACATGTGTGAAAATACGTGTTAATTTTATTTGTGATGAATTCAATAATTTTAATAGGTTCTGAAATTCAGGTATATCATTTTAATTAAGCACCCAGTACAAGCAATCATGCATCATTTTCAACAGACTCAGCTCCCTCTTTAAATATTGAGTTCATAAATGTATTGGTGAAAAATGACCACTTGCGCAAGAAAATATTCTCCATTTAAATAGGTGAGCATAAACTTAATAACTTATAATACTATTTTTATTTTTTTCTGGATAAATTAATAAATATTCTGCTTTAAACACTATACACATATACGAAAACATATAACATAATCTAAATTTAATACTTAAGGTTTACTTAGCTTTCTGTTGCGTGTTCACCAAGTGTGGTCTAGTTTGTCCTTGATTGTATACCCTGGTTACCATGTGCCACGGCTATGGATCTTCCTTAATGTATACCCAAAATTGTCTATGATGTAGGAATCGTTACCAGTTGTATAAATCACTTCTAATTAGAATCAGAGCACTTAATTTTATTTGTAGTACGACATGCAACAAGTACATGTATTCATCAATAGTGGTAATTGATTTAATTATTTATTTATTTTATTAAAATTTAATTAATCACTTTTACTTTTACTTAATTTTATTTTAAATCAATTAATATTCATATTTAACATTTAACGTTAACACAAAATACAAAATTTCCGAATTTTACATAGATATCGTTTTTAGGTTATAAAATTTCTACCGAACATGTTCCAACAGCAGATTAAATTTAGGTTAGTTTTATAAAATCAATTGTTCTTCCTTTGAAATTCTATAACGGACTGATTAGAAAAATTACAAATATTTACTCTTTTTTTTTCTAAATTGATCTTTCTGCTTAGCAATTTACAGTACAAACAAATGCTCTAATTGGATAACACATTTTCTAAACGTTATTAATTTTTAAATTAACAAATATCTTACTTATATAAACGAATACCTTAAACCTAGAATTACCAAGAAATTCCATATGCAATTCCCTTCAAAATGATACCCCACTTGACATACTTTGAAACACAATCAATGTTAAATATTAAATTTTCCTTATAATTAACTAATTCTACTTTTTAGGGACAAAACAATTCATATTCGAATTCTGTGACACTAAAAACATAAGTTCACTCTAAATTCGAATCTGACTGCACTCAAGCATGTGCTACAATTTCCAAACATATGCTTTCCGAAGAGTTCTAAACTTTTTTATACTCACATCCGTTTATTTCACGTATAATTGTAAATCCAGCTTGTACAACTTCAACTAGACCTCTCAAAGTAAGGTTTTCTCACAATAATTGTTCATTACCCACACTTATATTTTTGTAATTTCAATACATACTTTGTAACGTTATCGTTGTCACTGTTTTCTTTCTAAAAACTATCTAACACATCCTACCTAATACAAATTATTTCTCCTTTTGAGGATGCAACAGAACATACTACTAAGCTAAGATTTTCTACTCATAAACGATGAATATAATCAACTGAAATACAGAAATTATGCCTTGCCAAGCATATCTAAAACATGAAGTGTGAAAATTCTCTTGTACAGCCCTCATCTACATCATGTTACTGTTAACTAAACTTTGTGTAGCGTAGAATCTGATGTATGATTGCAAATGTACTTGTATATTCATTGTAATAATTTCATAAATGTTGCAATGTTGCACTTATGCTCAATTAAATCCTTCAGAAACTATCCCACGATTACTACTATGTCTTATTATTTCTGTTATATATATATATATATATATATATATATATATATATATATATATATATATATATATATATATATATATATATATATATATATATATATAGATATATATATATTGTCTGGATTTGGTGGACAATGGCTCGGATATTAAAAATAAATAAAAATCGTTTATATAAAAAAATTTTAGTCAAGTTTTCTACCACGTAAAAATATTTTTGAGTATACAGGGTTTTTCGTTCAGCCCAGGTGCATCCAAACTTTCTTATTTTAAATGGAACACCCTGTATATCAGTGGTGGCAATAACGTCGATCGCGATAGACCGGCCGACCACGCAGCTATTTTCAGTCGATCAACTAAGTCATGAATCTGAAATACCTATATGTACATCACAAAATAGGTAAATAATTTTTTTCGACACAGCGATTCAGCGCGATTACATTCCTGCGGATCGCTCTCATTTGAATGCCTTACACGCACATGAGAGCGAAACAGTTGATCAACTATCGATCGCGTGGTTCGCACATGTTCAGTACTAATGCTGGCGGTTTTCCCGCTCTGACCTCACCCCGTTCGAAATACGAAGTCTGATTATAGTGCGTTTCGCTCTTCTGATTGACAGTTTGTACTTAGTATATGTACTAAAACTTAAAATATTAATAAATGAGTTAAATGAAATGATTTTTTTTTTATTTTCTTCATTGAACTAAAAGTTAGACAAGCAGGTTGGTAAATGTGATATCATGAACCAGTAGATAAAAAAGTAAGGTGAGTTTCAAATTGTAAAAATAATTTATGCACATGAATTGTTTTTATTCGATCTTGGCAAGACATTTATATAAAAAGTCTATGTTGGTCACCAATGCTGTATATGTTTGCATATTCTGATTCTTTGTTTCATTTTAGATAAACTTTATGTATCACATGTAAGGTCTAAAATGGACTGTTTCGGAGTAATTCGACTTTTTTTGTAAGAATTGATGTCTGTTGCATGTTGCAGTCTTGAAAATATCGAATATCTAAGGAATTGTGTAACTTAGAGAAGTGCGGTTTGAATTATCAGGTTAATCATGAATTGGCCAAACTTTTCTGTCCTTTGAAAATGGTTCCGAAAACAGGGGGTACCACATAGAGGGCGCCGACTTTTAAAATTTTGAAACATATAACTCCGTTTTTTTTAAATAGAACTCGAACATTTTTTAAACATTTTTATTCGTTTTTAAATTGTCTATCAAACATCCATTATGTTCCCTATACCTAACTTTAACAATTTTGTTGTTACTTTAAGTTTTAATATTATTTTAACAACTTTTGCTGTGTACGGCGCGGTAGGCGTTTAAACAAATGAAAAACAAATGGAAAATATTTATTCTCTGAAAATTTTTGAAAACTAGAATTAAAGTTTTAAAAAAATGTACAAAATTATACTAGTGAAAGGTTCAAAGTATCTGTTCGATGTGGGTCCGTTCGTTTTGTAAACATAAGCGAATGCGTTCGCGAAAAGAAATCTGTACACGCGCTAACATTTCTGGCGTAATCTATCTGAAAGCCTGTGTTAGGCGCAGTTTCATGTTTGATGTCAGAAGTAGTTGGTAGTTCCTAATATACCAGATTTTTGACATAACCCCATGGAAACAAATTTACGCACGTTGCGCGTTACACGTTACACGTTATCCGTTACACGGTACACGTTACACGTTACACGTTGCACGTTACACGATACACGTAACACGTTATACGTTACACGTTACACGTTACACGTTACACGTTACACGTTACACGTTACACTTTACACGTCACACGTTACACGTTACACTTTACACGTTATACGTTACACGTAACACGTTACACGTTACACATTACACGTTATAGGTCCTAACGAATTTGTTAAATAGAAATCTTGTAAATTATATGCTCCAAATAATGACTAATACTACCAATAAGATTCGGTTTTCGGTAGCCGATAAAATAGTTTTGATATTTTACCAATGAGTTTGGTATTTAAGTAAGGATATTGGAGATTACTGATCGTAAAGGTGATCAATAGTTAAATCTATAAAATTTTAGTTTTGTTTACTGCCCAAATAGATTTTGACCCTTTGCCAGTAAAATTGGGACTAAGTAGACACTTTACGTATCTTAATGTGTTCGGAATATAAGCAAATATTTTATAGATTACGGATTACAAATGTTGGTCTATACTGCTAATCTGTAAAATTTGATTTTTGTTCATGAATACGGGTTTAGTAATGAAATTAGCGTTTAAATAAAGTTACTGGACATTACTAAAGATAATCAACATTGTAATTCCATAATTTTTTTTATTTTTCCACCGCAAAAATTGATTTTACCGCTTTTTCAATTAAATCAGTGCTCATTTTAAAATTTTACACATTACAGCCCCTAATAATATTATGATATGATTAGAGAATTTGTACATTAGGGACACCAAACGATGGCCAACGCTTTAAAACTGTAAAACTTGGTTCTTGTTCATCAAGCAAGTAGTTTTGATGGTTTTAATAGAGAAATTAGTTTTTATTGTTTTTCCAAATAAATGAATTGATTTTACATATAGTACCCAACCAGGTGGATACACGTAGTGATATTTTATATTGCAGACCATAAACGATATAAATCTATAATTTTTGGTTATGGTCTACCAGGCAACAGAAATAATTCTTGTAAAAATTGAGCTTTTGGGCAGTACGCTTCGCAAATAATGGCCAAAAATATGAAACTATAATATTTACTTTTTGTTAATAGAGCAAATAGCTTTGATAGCTTTTCCCGTTAAGCTGATGCATAAATGAAGATTTTCGGCATTACAGATGACAACATTCTAAAAATATTTAATTCGGATCTTGTCTAACGACAAAAAGGATTTGACAACTATAAATAAATATTTTTAACATTGATGATCCTAATGGCGAACCACATAACACATACATACTGATCACGCCATTCCTATTTGGTGTAGGCAGAAATGGATATGATGATACCACAAAATATAGTTCTTACTCATACATCAAAACAATGATTTCAATGGTTTAGCCTAAGAGTTTCACATACATACAAATTTTCAAACAATTTCTGAGCCAAATACTTCAAAGAACTTGTATTGCACAGTTCGACGATAGCATTAGTGCTCACGAAAATGCACCAACGTACGGATTAAGTACTTAAAAAACTCAATTTACGAACCAAACCTTCCTACTGCTACTGTAGGTGCAGGCCCCTATCCACATCCAACAACGTTTCCATCTGAGTGGAGCCTGTGACTATTTCCTGAGTCATTGCTGAGTTAAGAATGCCTGAGAACGGGGTGATCACAACTGACTTCGGGTAAAAGTAGCAATGTCCACATTGCCCTCCTTCCATATTATTTTCGGTTCACTCATAAACGGTCGGCCCTCGATTTGTATCACTAAATAGATCTGCAAAAGAGTGACCTGTGAAAGTATGCTGACCTCCTCAGCTAATAAAAGGACCGTTGATATACAACTCTCCTAACAGTTTAGGTAAATAAAATTTACATAAATATTGCTACCTGTATCAAATTGAAAGTAATAGCTATGATTCTGTTATGCTAATTATAATGAGTATGCCTAATCAAAGGTTACATTAAGGCTTTTATTTATTTTGAGATATTACCATAATGAGCTAAATTTATTTCAAGATAACATAGATAGAATTTACATACAATTGCTAATAATGTTAATGCAGAAACACTTAAATTAATCCTGTAAACTTGTTTCCAGATATGAAAATGTAAACCTTCACCATTATCGCACATAATAAAATACTTATCTTTTTTTGTGCGTGTGCGTGTGCGTGTAGGTGTGCGTGTGCGTGTGCGTGTGCGTGTGCGTGTGCGTGTGCGTGTGCGTCAGCGTGTGCGTGTGCGTGTGTACGTGCATATGCGTGTGGGTGTGTGTACATGTACATTTTCGTGTGGGTGTGCGTGCGTGCGCGCGTGTGTGTGCGTGTGTGTGTGTGTGCTAGTGCGTGTGTGCTGAGAGTGTGCGCCTGCGTTTGCGTGTGCGTGTGATTTTGCGTGTTTGTAGGTTTGTACGTGTCTGTGTGTCTGTCTGTGACTGTGTGTGTGTGTGTGTGTGTGTGTGTGTGTGTGTGTGTGTGTGTGTGTGTGTGTGTGTGTGTGTGTGTGTGTGTGTGTGTGTGTGTGTGTGTGTGTGTGTGTGTGTGTGTGTGTCTGTGTGTGTGTGTGTGTGTGTGTGTGTGTGTGTGTGTGTGTGTGTGTGTGTGTGTGTGTGTGTGTGTGTCTGTGTGTATCTGTGTGTCTGCGTGTGTCTGTGTATGTCTGTGTGTCTATGTGCGTTCGTGTGCGTCTGTGTGTGTCTGTGTGTGCTTGTGTGTGTCTGATGTGTCTGTGCGTGTCTGTGTGTGTGTGTGTGTGTGTGTGTGTGTGTGTGTGTGTGTGTGTGTGTGTGTGTGTGTGTGTGTGTCTGTGTGTGTCTGTGCGTGTCTGTGTGTGTCTGTGTGTCAGTGTGTGCTTATGTTAGTCGGTGTGTATGTGAGCGTTTGTGCTTGTCTGTGTGTTTCCGTGCGTGTGTGCGTGTATGTGTGGTTCCATGTGTGTGCGTATATGTGCGTGTATTTGTGATATAAGTGTGTGATGTGAGTAGACGCGAATGTATTCAAGCTTTATCTAGATGTCAATAACATGAATATCAAGAACTTAGAGATTTCGGTGAAAGTTTAGCAACTTATCTTTTAGAATAGTAATAACTAAATAGGTAACTCACAATGACAAACACACATAGACTCACACACGCACAAAATCTTACAACCCGTTATACCACTTGACCTTAATTGCACCTTATAATGGTTACTTTTCGACTCTTTCGCTCGCTGACCCTCTCTTAGTTGTCAAATTTAAAACGGAATTCACATGGCTCATCGTGGCATAACTTTCAGTTTTTTACCACATGACTAATCGATATCTCACGCAAGTATATCAAGATCAAAACTGCTTTTGCACTACTCACTGGTATCATCAATGTTAAATCAACTTTCACATGACTCATGCGCAAATTGCGTAATACTGTTTACTTTCCGTGTTTCTTTTTAGAACTTTGCCATTATTTTGCTGTATTTCCGCCATTTTAGTTTCGTTATCTTAATTGAAGTGTGCTTTTGTCCTCAACCGCCATTTTCTTAGCTTTATTTTTTTCTGCCATCTTGTTTGGCTGATTACTTTCTGGATTTGCATTATCTTGATTTCTTGTTTTGTGGCTCAATCCCCATCTCGCTGTAATCAACAGCTTGGTCCAGAATCTTGAACTTTGATTGTTTTGGGGACATATGCTTTAACATCCCGAACTAAGACCCTGTTAGCAGAATTGGTACTGAGTTGAAATACATCCGCACACAATGCCGAACGAATTTATTTGCCTCTATGATCCTAAATGCAACTCTCCTAATATCATGATGAATAAGGCCCATGTTTCTTTACATCCAAAAGCTGTATACATGTCGCACTGACGTTGATTGTATTTTTCATACCATCATTTTACATATTATAACATTTTGTGGATCGTTTGACACTCTCCTGACGCACATATTCAAAAGGAAACCGCCGGAAATAAGATTTTGGATTTTGTCGTAAGTATTCGCGGTAACTTGACTTAGATGTCCCTGATGTACAAATTGCAGCATTCGGTTACTGAAAAAACAGAGAACGTTGTGTCAAATTTTTGGGGCAAGTTCCAGAATGCCGGAAAGGCTGTTGTAAACACTTTTAAAGGAAACGGTTGAGAAAAAGAAAATTATGAAATGTAAGTAAAAACATAGTAGCCGTTATTGTAATATTCAGGTAATAATTTAAAACCCTTCTGGCAAATAAATAAATGCCATTTTATAAACTGTGTAATAAGTACGTCTTCGTTCTTAGTTGTTTATTTTGAACATATGCAGCTTTATCTTTGGAAAAGATTTTCAACTTTGTTTCAGCACTAATCATAAATTGTTTATCTTTCACTTTTTTATTATTTTGCTTGGTTTTTTTTAAGAGTGAATTTTGTTTTGTTGTTTTCATTCTTGTTCTTAAACTACTGCTACATCAAGCGACCAAATGAGTCGCGCCAGTGACTTAACGTTTGTTTAGACACTGACGTTTTCTTTCCAAAATTTGTGACAGTCGGAAGGAATTATTTATGTGGATCTCACTCCTTCCAGCATTGACTCTTCGTCCAATCTCGCCATCCATTGTACCTTCAATAAACATACTACCCAGATATATCAACTCATCCACTTGTTTCATAATTTCACTTTGCAGAGTAAATACTCTTCTCTCCTTTTCACCTTCCCGATTGAACACCACAACTTCAGTTTTGTTCACATTTACCTTTAGATCCATGCTCTCACTGACTGTATCAAACCTCCTCAGCGCAGTTTGTAGCTCATCCGCACTGTCACTTAGTACGACTGTATTAAGTGGATACACAAGAACTCGTACATTTACGTCACTAACCATTATACTATTTGTATCGGTACATGCTTGACTAACACATTTATTCATGTATACATTGAACAATGAATAACCACGGTGACATCACACAGCCCAATCGCACTCCTTGCTCAATATTAAAGTACTCACTCACACCTCCTCTCACCCTAACACATCCCCGGCTACTGCTGTACACTGCTCTTATTCAGTTTATTAGACCTTTACTTACGCCACATTCATTTAATATGTCCCAAGCTTCTCCCTATTCACTCTGTCATATGCTTTCTCCAGATCTACAAATAAACAAACGCACAGTACAGCTTCCTTTTTACACTTTTCGACCACCTGCTGGAGAGCAACTATCTGATCAACACATCCCCTCCCTGGCATGAAGCCACATTCCATACCTTAGTTTGTGTGGTTTCTCGTACTATATCAATCAGTACTCTTACAAATACTTTACCGCAGCAAACTGTTATATTAATAGCAGGCTAATCTTTATGTTTTAATTTTTCAACTTTAACAAAATCGTTTTCAACATCTTTAACAATTTTAATAGATATTACTACTGACGAGATAACTGTAAGTGTTATCGAAACGTTTATATTGTATAATTTAAAATACACCATTCAAAAACCAAAAAAGATAAGTATTTTATTATGTGTGATAATGGTGAAAGTTTACATTTTCTTATTCCTCTGTAGTTCTTGCAATCACTCTTGTTCTCCTTACCCTTATACAGTGGTACAATGATCGCGTTCTTCCAATCATTTTTTCATCCTTCCTACCGTTTTCTCTACCTCATTTATCTGAATATCCTTCTCAGTTTCATTCACTGTTCCTTCTACATTCTCCTTATTAAACAATTCATACTTATTTTCTACACTACTGTACCGCTTTCCGAAATATTCTTGCCAGCATTTCCTCACTTCGTAATCGTCCCATACTATTCCGTTGCTCGTATTCACCACTCTTGCAGCGTGCTGTTTTGGGCCATGTTTTGTAATTTTAACTCATTTCCAGAAGAGTTCTTTGTTTCCCTCAAAATCATTCTGTATTTTTTCTCCTTCCACAGACATCACTTTCTCTTTACTTATTCTCACTGCCTTGTTCATTTCTTTGTTTCTTAATCTGTACACCTCATACAATCGCTTTATCTCAGTCCATTTTTTGCAGTAATCGTTGCCATGTACGCATCTTTTTACCTACACATTGCCTTTTTTACAGATTCATTCCACCAAGCACATTTTTTCTGTCTACCTACGGTCGCTCTTTCACATTTCTGCCCGGCACAATTAAAAACACAGTTTTTCAAGCTTATCCATACACTTTCAACGCCAGTGTCTTTTATTTCTTCGTTCCACACTGTTTCATTTACATTCAATTCTTTACTCACCGCATCTGCGTATTTTAATCTCACTACAGTAATCAGTTGTCAGGTCTATGGATTGAGAGCACTACTTAGATTGTGGGACGAAAATGTTTCTAAAACGCAAATGCCTTCTTCCTTCAATAAGTCCAAGTTGCTCATTAAGCAAGTGGTATTGGCCGTTTATCCAATTAAATAGGTGTGAAATTCTACCGAGATCTACCCGTTTTGGTCTATTTGGTCTATTTGGTCTATTTGGTCTATTTAGTCTATTTGGTCTATTTGGTCTATTTGGTCTATTTGGTCTATTTGGTCTATTTGGTCTATTTAGTCTATAAATAGGGATTTTGGACACTACAGCCTCAAAACTATGATCAACACTATGAAACAGCAAAACTCTTTTTGCCCAACAAGAAAATACCTTTGGTCGTTTCCTAATGAAATTGGTATATAAATAGAAATTCTGGATGTTACAGAACGAAACAATGACTAAAACTACATAATTTGGTTTCAGTAAATCATGCAAATGGATTCCCATTTAGACGTTACAGGCCTCAAACTGTGACCAACACGACGAAACTGTGAAATTTGGTCCTTCTTCACTGAGAAAATGGTTTTAACCGTTTTCCCAGTGGTGAAAAAGTTAATAAAATGCTTGGATATCACAGACCCCAAACAACGACCAACATAATGAAACTATAACATTAGCATCTTGCCTACCGAGAACCATTTTTACAGTGCAATTGGTGCACAAATAGAGATTTTATACATCACAGACCCAAAACGATGAAAAACATTGTGAAACCTTGAAATTTTGTTCTTTCTCATCGAGAAAATGGTTTAGATCATTTTTCCAATAAGATTGATGTATAAATAGGGGATATGCGCATTACACACCGCAAACGGTAACCAATACTTGGAAACTGTAAAAACTTATTTTATTTGTGAAAGTGTAAGAAATAGATGTAATGAATAATAGGATGTTTAGTATTCTGTGTGTACCAGAGACAAAGCGCAAAAAAGGGATGTTGCAGAGATGGATCCGACGCTATGGCTAGGGCTTAAACTGCAGTCCAAGCTGTAAAATCACTTGGAGCAAAATAGTATATCCTCGGGCAACGCGGATTAAGATATAAATACAAAATATAAAAAATGCAATTTTAAACAAAGTTTTATTTTACCAGAATTATAGCTAAACAATTTACTAAGTTGTAGTTACTTCATTACAATAAGTGGTGGCCATTTGTTTGTTGATAGTGATATTAGGGGCAAAATAATGATTAGAGTATAATGTAACCTAGATTAATTGAAGTAATATTTTATAAGACATTTCGTAGTAAAGTGGCAGATAAATATTTTTGGAAAGAGGAAAAAATAAGCTTTTCTGTGATATACCACACAACCTAGGTCGCCATTTGAAGAATTTAAGATGGCGTTAAACGCTGACATAAACAAAGAGATTTACTCTAAAAAATGCAGAATACAGTGCCATTCATTCTCTTAGAATTTCATAACTATCCCTTTATATGTTTGAAAGATAACACCTTGGCACGAGACTATTTCGCCGAAAATGTATGGAATAGTGGTTCTGCGGTCGTAACCAAACAAAACTTTCAAGACAAAAGTTATTTGACGAAATAATGCGCACATTTTACATATATCAGAGAAAATACTTTGGTTGTCAATCTTGAGCTATAACGTCATCGGCAGTTTTTTAAATCATAACGTCAAAATATTATCTCACGCTCTTATTCCTCTTTCAATTGTCAAAATCACAGTATAAAAAATTTGATATCTTGCGTAAGACAATTGTTGAGAACAAAATTATTGAATGTTGAAGGACATAAATTTAATTACCAATAAAAACGCAACTCAAATCAAGTAGGTAGCATTCAGAGAAGTGTCGATCTATTTATAATATTCTAATTTTTTTTGTACAAAACCTACCAACTTGTGCTTTTTGCACATAAAACATCCTTTTTTCACAAATGACAACCATTAAAGTAGTAAGGCTATGTACATCCTGCGACAGGAATTGACGTCACACCAATCAGCGACGCGAGCGAGTACTTAAGTTTCGCCCCCTTCGTAAGATTTTGGCGGCTGGCCAATGAGAGACACGACGTGGACCCGCCACAGTGACGTCGAACCAATGGGAAACGAGTATGGGCCCCTCCCCTGATAAAATTATCAAGGGGCTGGCCCATCTGCTGACCAATGAGAAACGTCGCGGCTATCTTGGGAAGATATCAAGGGGGCTGACCCATGTGTTGACCAATGAGAGACATGTTGGCCATCTTGGATACGTACTTTAGCCCCTGATGGCTTCATCGGCATGTAGCCTCGACGTATTCCTATGGGGATATTGAATGCCGCGGGCTCATGTGGGTAAAATCACATTTGTTCTTTGTTTTCGTCGCTGAAGCGACGTCGATGCGTCGTAGAAATATAAACCCTGAAAAAAATTGTTTGCTCATCGCGAGAGCCGAACTACGGAATGCTGGCATGTTAAATATACACCATTGCCTATCGGTCCAAAATTTATTAGATATGTAATGCATAATCTGGAAAATATATATATATATATATATATATATATATATATATATATATATATATATATATATATATATATATATATATATTGCTACCTACCTAGGGTACAAGGCCCTAGCTCTTAGTATAGCGGAGGCAAGTCGTGGGAAGGATTTAACAGAATAAAGAATAAAGGAGAGGCGCCAATCGTCTTAAAGACGATAAAATAAGTTGTTTTTATTAGTAAGTAAATCAATTTTAATAAGCTCAAAATTAATTCTAATAATAATTCAAATAAGGTTTCCTTATTTTCCTAAACATAAGTATTCTTTGGCACACACTAAAGACATAATCAGCATTTGTAATGGTGGAATTACCAATAAGGGTTACAACACAAAACTTATGATTGAATTTTCTTAAAACTGACCCCAGTATTTAAAAGTTCTTTTTAATAACTCAAAGATTTAATCAAATTGAAATTCCTTATTTAGTAAAGAAATATTCAGCTATTTGTTATAATTAATTCATTACATTAAGTAACATTTGTAATTTGAATTTCTGTTATGGATCTCTAAAAATATTTCTATAACTCAATAGAACAGTTAGGCCAGTGATAAGTAAGGTAACATTTCAACCATATGACTGGTTACTCAGCATTAAATTTCTATCTATTATTTTGTCAAAGTCATTAATATTGTGCAATAAAAATGAAAATCTACCAGTGGGCACCTTTCAGTAAGCATTAAATCCTAATTAATACAATTGAAACATCAAAATACACATAAGGCAATAATAATCAAAATACTTTACAGATACGTAAAACTATACATAACCGGAAAGCAGTGGCTATCATAGGGTCAACCCGTGCCGGTTTTGGTCAAAGGTCTCCTGACTGGATTCCCTGTCGGTTATCTCAGGTGAATCTTCCGAGACAGCATTACCAAAGTTCCTCGTAATAAATTTATGTTTCTTATGTGGAAATATAAGTAAAGAAATCAAACCCAAACATGACGATCTATAAATATAGTATAACTAAACGGCAAAAATTACTTCTAAAACAAACCTGTTTGAATACAGATCTTTGAAGGTTACTAATCAATTTTCAATTCTATCAATTATACGATATTTCCAATTATGTAAAAGTAGAAAATATGTCGGTGAGCTACGGCTTTATATAATTAAAATGGGAG
>JARFJB010001757.1:440000-555000 GCA_036346205.1 Vesta saturnalis
TTTTGTTATGTTATTGTTTTTGTTTTGTGTTGGTTTTTTTTGTGTTGTGTGTTTTTTTGTGTTTTTTGTGTGTGAATTTGTGTTTTTATTGTTGTGTGTTTTTGTATATTAATAATATTTTTTTTTGTTTTTGTTTTTGTTGTTTTTGTTTTTTTGATGTGTATGGTGTTGATATTATTGTATTTTGTTTGTTTTTTGTGTTTTTGGTTGTGTGTTGTTTTTTATGTTGTAAAATTTATGTATATTGATTTATTGTATATATAAATTTATAATATTAAAATTTAAATATTTATATATTTTAAAATTTTAAAATTTATTTTTATATTTTAAAATTAAATAATATTTATAAATTTATTAATTATAGTTTATGTGTTTTTGTATTTTTATTTTTAATTAATTTATTTTTTGTTTTTGGATATTATATTTAAATTGTTATTTGTATTTTAAAAATTTAATTATATTTTTATTATTTTGTTTTTATTAAATATATATTTTTAAATTTTATTTATAATGTTATTGAAATAATTAATAAATTTATGTTTTCTGTATTTGATGTTTTGTTTTTTTCTGTAAATTTATGTGTTTTTTTAAATTAGTTTGGTAAATGTGTTATGAAATTTAATAGGGTGAATTTAAATTTTGGTAATTTTTTGTTTTGTTTAAATTTAATTAAGTTTTTAATTTTATTAAAATTTTATTTTATTGTTTTTTGTTTTTTTTGAATGTTAAAGTATTTTTGGTTTTTTTTTCTTTGGGTTTTTAGTGCATATTTTGTAATAATATACATGTGTGTATATGTTATAATAAATTTTTATTTATTAAATAATGGAATTTATATAATATTGTATGTTTATTAAAATTTGTTTTGTTTTGTTGTTTACATGCTTTGAATCGATGCTAATACAGCTTTTGTTCGTAATCATGCAAATACTTCTATGTATCAGTATGTGTGCATAATGTATGATGTATGTCATTGTCCTCATGTTTCTCAAGGATTATTCATTTTTGACTGAAATTTTACACATCTGCAAAAATTTATAAATAAAAGATGTAGCTTTAAGCACTAATAAACCATTTTATTAAAATATATATAAAAATAAACGTATCTTATGTAAATCAGTATTTTAATAGAGAGGCTTTTAAAAGCGTATTAGGGTTTGATCACGGTTAAAGCACCTTCTAAATATGTAACACTACAGTAAGTGGCTGTAATGAGACCGGCTTTTTGCACAACCAGATTAAACTCATCGGAGTTGCTGTATGCGTTTGTTGTGTACGGATAATAAGTTCGACGATCGCATTCCACGATCATTTCTTCGTACCTCACCCCTATGAATAAACTTTTCAGCGCTACTTCCATATGGTTTAGTACCTTATAGCCGAGATATTGTAGAAACTGAACGTCGGCTTCCGTTAACGATGTGCTCTCGTGTGCAGATAGTAACCTATAACCGAAAATCTTAAGACTCATACTTTTTCAGTTTCAATTTAATAGTTACTTTCCCATTACCAAAGTCCACTAACCGACCCTCTTGATCAACCAGTTTCAAGGTTATGTTATCTATACGTCGTGTAAGAACAGATGAATAAATAACTGTAGACCACTCCTTAACTAATTTATAACCTGGTTCAACGTGTATGTCAATCTCAAAGACCGTACGAGACTGCTCACTGTTCCTGTATGCACCTCCAGTTAAATTACCCTCCACATGTATATTTATAGCATGAATTATGAACATCCAAATCAGATTCGTAGGTGTGGTCTACCATGTAAACGTTAGGTGAGAAGCTAAGCATGCGACCAATAGAATCCTCCTTTCTAAAGTCTACGTTATGTACAGATTTAACTTCACATTTAACCGTATTATTTTTTGTCCTTAAAATAAAGTCGATCACGTTATGCGAGTTAATCTTACGCTGTAGAAATCTGTTAATCTCCACAATTTCATATACACGACTCGGAATCGTAACCCCTCTTTATGCTCGCCAGTTTTCGTAATATAGTAAAACTTGTTACCTTCATGAATATTTCGTATGGAATTGCAACCGTAAAATCCTAACAATCCTAACCCATATTGGTAATTAGGATCAAGTTCGATTGGCGGAACATACGTTGCACTGAGCACGTTTCCCTCATCCGTTAACGTGAACGTTTGAGACATGACCACAAATAAACAAATAATATTTCAAGCTATTTATTATATAGAAAATCTAGACATAAATGTCCACATATAAATGCATTATAATTTTGTTCCTTACCATAATTATATCTAATTTTACAATATCTTAAATACCTAATTATTTCAAGTGGTGGCGCTAAATCTCCGAAGCTATCGTAGTAGATGACATCATGACCGCGTTTCTTGAAAGCAACCCAATGAGTATCTCTTCCTCTAAAATCATCAGGGGTCACGATGGCACACTCATTAAGATGTGGTGTATGGGGTAAAGCACATCCCTTCTTATGAGAAGTGAATGGTTGAACTATTGTAGCCATCGCATGGCTTAAAATTCGAAAATGTATACGTTTACTCTAAGTTGGTCGAATAACCAAAGTATAAATACCTAGATCATGTGATTAAGCCGATAAGAGGTATTCGGTATAATGCATTCTTCAACTATAAGGCAGATTTACTCGCGCCTGAAGGAATGGCTAACAATTCTATAATGATCTTCGACATCTTATGTCTCAATCAAGATATAATTCGCGATTATTTCAGTAGAGGGCGACACTCAGGCGTGAACTCTTTCTATCTCTGTCAAACATATTCGAAGGTCCCTAAGTAATTGATTCGCGATAATGTAAATATGGTTGTGTTATTTAAACAGGACTGCATAAATTTGAAGCGTGTATACGATGATCATGAAGGTACAGGTATGACCTTTGATCAATTTAAATCAATGTGCTCACAATACTAAATAAGATTTCGTATGCACTTTAAAAGACTTTGATTACGGCAGATACTGAAGCGGATTTGGTTTCTACATCACCTGTTTATAATACTCATTCAGACGCAGTCGTTCGCAATGGATGTTCTAGATAAGGTGGTTAAGCGAAAGTTAACGCAGACTCGTCACGCAATCAAACGCAAGCTGGAATTATTGAAGAGGGGTGAACTTGAAACATATAGTTTAACAGAAACTACATATAAACCTATAGTGGATCCTTTGAAACAAAGCGCTAACGCGGAAATTAAATTAGAACCAGTGAAATCGGAGTTCAAACAAGTACCTGTTGCAACGTCAACGCTTGTTACATTCAAGTTCAAACCTCCGTTTGCACCTTTATACGTTGAAACCGGTATAGAACCAGCACCTGCTACGTTTAGGCTCCCTCCGTCATTGAAGCGGACCTTATTTCTGAAACAGATCCTGTTGAAGACGAGTAGAAATAGCAGGTGGATCCAACTAATTTAACGCGATTAAACGATGGCGCAGGAGTGGCCGATGGACTTTAGGGCAATATGATCCTTTACTTCGTCGCTATGTATAATTACTAATCCGCGAGAACCAAGAACAGAGTGATAATAGATACGGCTTTCATTATGATGCAAACTTAGGTAAACGGGCTATCGGAGATTCTCCGGTGAATATAGAAGGACCTATTCTAATTATAAACGATGAAGTATATGGAGGTACTCCTGGACTATACGAGCTGCTTATATTGAAAGAACCGAAGAAGTATACGTTGAGGGATGGCACAGCCTACATCGACATTCTTGCTAAAACTAAAGCATATGGGAAGAATCACGACCCTCACGCATCAAGTTACTTAAATACCGGAATATTATTAAGCCGAAAATAAGCACGAAAGGCTTCGGTCGTAGCATCATGTAGAAGTTATCGGATAGAGTGTAGGAATATGTATACTCCTCGCGAACTTGGTGAACGGCTCAGGCTATTGCATGCATCGAAAGCAGTAGGTCATGCTGGACATGATAACGAGATCATTAGTATCAAAGAAGAGCTCCGAGAAGAAGATATAATTGCATAATAATATCCATCGGTAAGTTTGGCAGGCATTTATTATCGGATTTAGGACATGCAACTACAAATATCAAATTAACCTGGGATAATAATTACGATATGCAAGGTAGAAGACTTCGCAATATCTCTGAACCGATCCTAGAAGATGATGTTGCAACTAGGAGATACGTAGATGAGACAAATTTAAAATTGACCGAAGATGGTAGTTGCCATGCGCAAAGTAGAATAGTCTGCAACGTAATCGATCCAATCCTAGATGCGGATATAGCTACCAAAAACTATGTTGATAAGCGTAAGGAAGTTTTAGAGCTTAAAATAAATAGTGATATCGACTTATCGATTGTAAAGTTATTATCTGAGCGCGATCATAAGCTTGTGGAAGAAATTAATCGTATATATGGCGATCCAAAGCACGGATATTTATAACATTGAGAATAAATTACACTAGTGGTAATATCTTTATTGGGGATGTGGTTATAACGGTCATGCAAATTATCCGGATATAATAGATCCACCTCTAGGATTAATCCCTTGCATGTATCATCCGGTAAATTCAAAATTGATTCGAAATACGTCAGCAAGTAGAACCACATCACATGTCAGATAAACATCGCTGTATTGACCTACATTTCAAATTTGAACTTTTTGCCAAACGTTCTGAGCATGCGCAGAATCATTATCTATGATATGTGATTGCCTCAACTTGCTGTAAAATTTATCCTTATCAGGAAGACAAGTTTCGTTAAATTTATTACACGTATCTACATACTCATATCGATACACCCCCTTTTTAGTTAATAACTGCAGCTGCTCATCATTCAAATGGGTTTGCATTTGAATAAGAAAAATTAGTTGCGCATAAATTACTTTTCTTGTTCCTCCGGATGCGTTCTCACTCTTTCACCAAACGTAACTGGAGCAGCTGTAGGATGTTATTAAATGATAAAATTTCCTTCTTTAGAGTTTATATTTATTATTAAATTCAATCAAAGCATGTGATTATGATTTCTAGATTTAAATAATTGCTGTACTTAGTTTTAATATATTTAATTAACATGTATTAAATATTTATCAGTAAAGGGATTGCTTCTATTTTAGGATATACAATGCTAGTTTTATTGAAATTTTTTCAATGTAAATTTTATGCTTATTTGAAAATGCAAATCCTTTTTTTCTATTTTATTACTTCAAAACGCTTTAAATAGTATTTTAATTGTAAAGTGTAATTACATAGATGATAAGCTGCTATTAATTCATTGTGACGCCAGCTGAAATATTTATGCTTATACCACACTTTTTACGTTTCATATCTAAAACCGTCATAGCTCAGTTGATTATATGCATATGCATATATTCATAACTTGACTTAGTAGAGTTCGAATCGGCTGAAGACAGCCTCGAAGAACCCACCGGATGACATCCAAAAAACCCATCAGCGGAAGAATCCAGAGGCCGTTGAAAATTTTTCACATGGCCACCACGTCTCTCATTGCCAGCTAATGGGCCATCCCCTTTCCTGAACTCAACAAGGGGCGGGGCCCATCCTCGCATCCCATTGGCTTGACGTCATTACTCCTTCCGGAAGGGGATCCACGCCCTCTTCTCCCATTGGTCTTCCAACTGCAAACTTCCGGTGGGGGCTGGGTTTCAGTGCTCGCTCACGTCCCTGATTAGTGTGACGTCACTTCCTGGTCCAGAAGTCACCTAGCCTTATTACTTCCGTCATAATACGTTCAACGTATATACGAAGTAATTCGTCATACTGCTCGAGAAGTTCTTCTGAGATGGGTTCATTACGGGAATCATCTGTGATATTAATCTCTCCTACGACAGATGTATCTAGGAAATATGGTGTACGAGGACCTGGAAGAGAATTTATTTGAAAAAACGGAAACTGAGCTAGGGGGCTAGTAGCGCACTTTCTTGCTGATGATGATGAAATGTAGTCTGGAGCTAGCGGGCTAGTGAGAGTAGTAGCATGCTTTCTTAAAAATGTAAACAAAGGTGGGTTTTTGGGTTTAACGTCAATAGACTCCTTTTTGGGTGTTTTTTATCAGGATCGATTTTATTTACAATTTCAGTTAGACTGTTATATTTCTGCCGTATCATTTAACGAGCCTAAACAATTTTTCGCTTTAATATCATCTCCATACTATCCATTGCAGCAAAATGGGGGTTTACCATGATAGTTGTTAATACCTAAACGAACGAGCAACTACTAACGCACCTAAAGCTGTTTAAGGTATTATGTAGGGTGTAGCAAGACAGGTTCCAGTTTACCCTGAACTGATAGCTGTTTATACTTAAACTGAGCAGTTAAGATGTTATATATTCATCAAACCTTTTCCTATAGCGACCATTATTGACTTCAGCATCCTTATTTATGACTATGAAACCAAACGGATCTATACAGCACTTTGAACACATCCCGAAACGATGTCATGCTTATGGTGGGGCTTATATGATCCTCATACACATGTTTTAAGTTTAATTGATCTTAGTCAAATAATATAATTGTCCCGAATTAATTGCTTTGGAATTTTACTGTAAGTTTGGCCCAAATAGAACAGTCAATATCATTATGCTACCCATAGAAAAATATGCCCTTATGTTGTTTTGCTTTTCACAAGCGATATCATCGAAGATAAAAATAAAGCTTGATTTTGCACAATTAGGCTCAAACACATCTTGATTAGCACTGAAGGTGAAGTAACCTATATTCTTCATCGGAAGTAGGATTTCCTGTAAAATTTTGTACTTGTTTTGATTCAATGACTTAGAGTATACGTATACATGTTTAAATTACCAACCATTTTTCTCAGTAAGCAAACTAATCATTGCATTTGTTTTGCCGCAATTGCAGGGTCCACATATAATCCTACGTATACTATTAGAAAGTAAATCGCCATGTTTTGAAGTACCAGACTTTTCATCAAAGTCATGATTTTGAATTGAAAGTTTTTGCTTCAGCGCAACTACTTTCATCTTTGGTGAATGAAATAAAACTAAACGAATAATTACAACATTCTTATTTATATACTAGACATACAGATTATGATTTTTTCACTTCTCTGGTGAGTGGGCTGTACTGCACAAAAGCATCGTGGAGAATAAGGCCATAGACAACGATTTCATTATCGAAAGGTGTTCAAAATTCCATTTTCAATTTGATGTCTACCGTTGAGTTTTTTAAGGACTCATTTTGTTTAGGGCAGTCTATTACAAATACCGGACATGATTTGAATTCGGAGTAGTTGAATAACGCATCTGGATCATCTTATCCATAGTAGTCACACCGGAATTTCAAAAAATCGCGATAGGCAGGTATGTATTGGTTAGCACTGAAGTTCAAATCCATTGTTGCATAGGGATAATACTCAGAATTCAGATGTACTTTAAGGTTTCTGATGTTAATGGGATCAAAATTTCCTGCCCTTGCTGACTTTGTGTTATTTACAGTTGTCAAATTAATTATTATATTACTAATTATGCTATGTAGTTTTGGGAAGCTTAATTACTAAATTTTAAAACATAATTAACCTCTACATATACATCACATTGTATTTTTTAAATTCATACAAATTTTTAAGAATGCAAATGCATTGTTGCATATAAAGCAGGATTCATTATATATTAGAGAATTATTTATAGTGAAATCTTGTTCTTCATTATATATTCTTGTATTTTTTTATGAATAAATACATAATCAAGTTTTTGCGAGGACTAAGAAAGCGATATAATTTATTTCAATACCTTTCAGCTCGCGATGTGTGTGATAGCGTGCAAAAGAGATAGACATTACACAATTAAACTTTATTCATACACTTTCAAGGTTCTTACTTACATATTACAAATTTATTTCGATTCCTACACATTTCAGGTGAATATCTCTGTTCATCAAAATGTACGTTTAATGATTCGGTCAATGAGAAACTTTAATCCAATTGATGTTCAAAAGTATTTCTCTACAGACGTTAACCATAATGAGGGTTGATAATGATAGGGATGAAGTATTTTGTACGAAGATGGAATTGTCCTTTGATTAATTCGCAGACCCATGTTCTTTTAGTTTTAAGCGTACCGTAAGCGGTTCTCTTTCACCAAAGTCTATTAATTCTCCCTTTTGATTTGCCAATTTAATTGTTATATTACTTATTATGTCGACGTTTACTTCTAAATATTGAGTATTGCTTGGGGATTTATCCAGACGATAACCCGGTGGGACTGAAACGCCAATTTCATATATTCCCGGTTCGATAAGATCCTTTTATAAAGTTGCACTCCGCGTGCAGGTTAGTGTGTTTAATTATTTGGATGTATAACGCAGACGTAGGTAAAATGTTTGCTTCTAATTTTTTAGGTTCGAAACCTAGCATGCGGCGAATGATATTCTCTTTAGTAAATATCGATCTCAAATGAACTGTTATCTCACACTTAAGTGTATTGTTGTTTGCCCTATTGAAAAATTTTTCGGTGGGTATCTTTGATTTCCTCATTGACTCATACGCACCGTGTGAAATATTAATCACTCGCAAATGAGATGAATTTGTTCTAAAATAAGATCTATCGTTGTCCGTATAAATGTTTCTAATGCTGTTGCAGCCGTAAAATCCCACCAATCCAATAACGTATTTCTTCTCCAAATCTACCTCTATCGGTGAATAGAAGTTTTAGGTATCTATGTTACCAACACCTTCTAAACTGAACGTTATTGACTCAACTGAGAAAATTTGACGTTGCATCGATTATTTATGTAGAAATTGTAGGCATAGGTGCCCGCAAATAGGAGCATTAATGCTTTTCTTTCCTCCTAAACTTTTTACCACGAGTTTTGCTGACGAAAGCGATGAGTTTATTGTGTCCGTAAAATCTCTGTTGGCTTTAATTTTTTTAGCTATTGTTTTTCGTACATGCAATAAATTTCCACCATTCTTCTTCTTAGACCGGCGCTTACACCCCATTCCAAATTTTCTCTTTGTTTTCATGGTGGTACCGACTGCTAAAGCTGCAATTCGGTCACCTATTGTTGCGTCTGCCGATTTAAAGCGTTCCCAATGTTTTCCTTCCAAAATTTTATCTGTTCTATGTCTACTTTCTAAATCTCGGTAGTCTCTATAACCGATATCATGCAGTTTGCTCTGAGCACCTAATTGATTAATACCGGGGTTATCGCGTGCGAGTAGTTTCTCTAATTTTGTACCAGGACCGCAATACTGGTATCCGGGTAAATGCAATTCCACCGGAAGTTTAATTTACTATACCTAAAATCGAGAGCACAAAAACGTTATTTTTAGTAAATGCTATACATTAGATAATACAATATTTGTATTAAGCATACAGTGTTATGTGAATTAATATAATACTTACCATTTATAATTGCCATCATCAAAGAATTCTTTCACACGAAAACGACGGTAGTCAACAACTTGTTGTATAAACTTTTCATAGAAACACACCTGATTGTAAGATTCAAGAAATTCCAATCAATAGCTTATTATATCCTTTAAATTGAATACTTCTACACTATGGGTATTGAATGTGCACGAACTGCAGTTGTAGTTTTGTATTGTAACAGTTTTCAAAATTCTGTCATATCCTTTAATCAGTTCGCAATTGTAATAAATACCAAAATTGCTAGATAGAGATTCATAATGTTGATCATAGATTATATCTTCTTCCTCGTTTACAATTGACCAATCAATGTTATTCTCAATTTCTGGGGATCGGATAAATTGTAATTCTACGTATGAATGCTATCGTAGAAGTTCATTCCATTCCTTCGCGTCTAATACCACATTATCGCAGTAGCCACAATCCGTACGTACTACTGGTGCAAGGTTAAAGTGTGTACTGTAACCAATTCAATATGCGTATCGCCCGACAGTTTATAAGAAGCACAATCGATTTAGTATTCATTAGCCGCCTGTTTATACACTTCATCGTTATGTTGAGAACGGTCAGAATAACCTTCATCTTCTTCCTCTTCATTTTTACTAGTACTACTACTACTACCATTACTGTTTTGACAACATGAACAACAAAGTATTAAATTATTGTTCATATTGTGACTACAATGGTGTGCGGTATCCGTCGGTGAACTGCTGTGTTTGGATCGTTCCAGAAATTATTTTATTGCTTCTTGCATGACTTTATTTGCTCACAATTGCACTACGACTAATCACTGTTTACGAAATGATTCTAGTTAAAACGTGTTTATATGTGGTTGCTCACCCACGAACGTGCAAATCAAGTTGTCATGCTTATTTTTGCTATTTGACCTTGAAAATTGATACCAATACATTTTAGCCATTGACCTACATATGATCTTGACTCGACGGAATTGCTTGGTGACCTTGAAGGATCACTCGCGCCCCTGACAATCCTAAGCATAGACTTTAACCTTGAACCGTCGCTTAAATTTTAAGGATTTCTTGAACAAATGATCATATTTGACCTTGAAAATAGAGGTTCGCAATGCCCTACGCAAAGCCAGGAGCTTAGTTTTGACCTTGGAGATAGGAGCCACTTGGCTGAACAGAGGCCAATGAACTTTGCTGGGGGCATGACCCTGAAACCGATGACCTTGAAGAGTTCAATGAACTTTGACCTACTAATATAGACAACAATCTGTAATACAATACCTCTGCAGGTGACCTTGAGAATTCTAAGAATTGTAATAAATAAATTAACGACTTGGCTCAGCTAGGAATTACTTGGTGACCATGAAAAGTAGAATCACTCATACCTCGACCTTGAATTTCTAATAACACCCCTCGCAGGTGACCTTGGGGGTTGTAGTACCTTAATTAACACCCAATACCTCGGCCAAATTCTAATAATTGCCTGTTTTCCTTGAGACAGAGGTCAATGAACTTTTATTCCAAGAATTGGTGAGAGCGTGACCTTGAAACGATCAATGAACTTTAACCTGCCTCGTGGTCTTCAAATTTCCCACCAAAGTTGATGAACGAACACATGGCCTTGTCTCGGCCAAATTAATTTGAAATTTCAAGACCTCGATGTATGGAACGTGTGGCATTCAATGACCTTGAAATTTAAACAACCTTGAAGCGTGCATAAATAACCTTGAAAGCCATGTACTTGGGTGCAGGTAATATGTACGATGACCTTAAAGAATACGCAGTCAATGTGAGCGACGTTGACCTAGCAAAACCGTGTACTTAGACGTCGGCAATGTGATGGCCTTGAGGAATATAGTTCTATGCAGGCAATGTGTAGGATGACATTGACCTTGAAAAACCATTGACCTTGATGTGGACAATCAGTACGTGAAAGTGTATTATTATTATCAAAAGTGGGCTAGGATATCTACTTGTATGTGCTTATGCGTGACCGTGTGCGTGTGTGTGTGTGGATGTGTGTATATATGCGGGTATGTGTGTGTTTATGTATGTGAAGGAGCACGCGCGTGTTTGTGTGCGCGTGTGTGTGTACATGTGCTGGTGCGCATATTTTTGTGGGTGTGTGCATGTGTCCGTGCGCATAGGAGCACGCGTACGCGTGTGTATATGCGTGTTATCCACAATAACTCCAAAGTGATAAAACCTATATATGTTTGAAATTTTGTGTGTAAGCTTAATTTGATTTTTGCTTGGAGCTGATTATAACTTGGTAGAAATTTAGCTGCGATGAAGGGGCTAACAGGAGATGTTTATGCTTTTGATAAAAAAATTAATTCTTAATGTAGAGTATGTGTTTAGATAATTGCAATATCTGAATGACGATCAACTTTAAAGGCAAATATGTAAAAAAATGTGTTAAAAGTATTCTAACTCTACATAACTTTTTTGTTAAGTAATTTTTTATTATAAACCATACAAGTCTTAAGAATTAATTACATAAAGTTGGAAACTGCGTTTTCTGTATTTATATATAAGCGGAAACAATTTTTTCCAGTTAGCACATACATGCCTGTTAATCTTTTATCTGGCATGGTGGTTTAAACGACTTACGATCTTGCATAAATAATTATTGTTGTTTTACAATGTGTTTGTAACAATGTGTTGTCCAAAATATATGTTTAATATTCATTTATAATATTGAATGTAAAACTCTTTTTAAGACTCAATTTTCTTCCTTTTCTATCCATTACTACTGCATATTTTCTTCATGATTGAACCGTAGTGAAGAAATTAGAAGATAAATTACACTAATGAAATATGAAACTGTAAACTTTCACCATTATTACACATAATAAAATTGTTTCAACATCTTTAACAATTTTTTTTAGATATTGCTACTGACGAAGATAACGGTAAGTGTTACTGAAACGTTTAAATTGTATAATATAAAAATACACCATTTAAAAAAACCCAAAAAGATAAGTACGTTATTACACTAATGAAAACTGATGTCACTGTACCACGTTTCAGATACTACTTTTTCACTACTGCTTAACTGTTTATCAGTTACAAACCTTATAGCAGAATGAGGAATAGTCTGAAGTATACGTTACTTTCACCACTATTGACAGACTGTAAACATACGAACAGTACTCGAAATATACGCGAAAAAACCGATTTTTCGAATCTTTGAAACCCATCGAAAATGTTGCATACTAAAAACAATCAACAGGTGGTAGGCATGTATACTCCATGCCAGCCGGGGAGGTACCACCACCCTTACCATGGGCTCCTTAATATTGGGTCTCCGATTTTCTGAGCTCGGTAAGGGCTGCCGGTTACCTTTTCCATCATCCTTAATCTATTCTCATCCTTATTCTTCTCGCCCTCACTGTCTTTCTATCGGATTAAAAGTCCCAAATTAAAAAATAAGATGGCTGTGGTTTCTAGGGTTATAAATTCCGGACGTAAAATCCTGCCCCATTCGGATGTCCGGGAGGGCAGGGCCCGAGGGACCTCGGTCATCGAAAGTATCAACTTTTTGATTCACTACTGCAACATCCGCGGTATCAGGTCTAATCTTAATGCTATTCACCAACATCTTGAACAATTACAACCTGATATTTTGTTTCTGTCTGAAACACAAGTCTCCTCTGAAAGCTCCGAGTCAACCGACTTGCAATTCCTTCAATACCACCTTCACTCTAACTTTCGATATAAAGGAGGCGTATGTGCCTACATCAACGACAGAATTGGTTGCAAGAGGGTTTCTTCCTTAGAAAATAAGAATTTTGACGTGATTTGGTTTAAACATTCTGGTCCTAATTTTGTGAAATTCTACTGTTGCATTTATAGGTCTCCTAATGACAGCAGCTTTCAAGACTTCTTCAATTACCTTAGTATGAAAGTTGACTATCTCCTGTCTAAGTTTCCTTCTTGCGATATCTCATTTGTAGGCGATTTCAATGTTCATAACTCTAATTGGCTTCAGTTTTCATCTACTACAAATCCCGCTGGTCATAGTGCAGAAACGTTTGCTATTTCATGTGATCTCACACAAATGATTTCTGAACCCACAAGAATCCCTGATAACCCTAACCATACTCCACATCTTCTAGATCTCTTTCTTACATCAAACCCTCTTGCTTATAAAACTTCCGTTCTTTCGCCTTTAGGTCTTCCCGACCATTGTCTAATAAAAATCATTTCTACTGTACCTAATTCCACTGTTGTTCGCAAAACCGATAGAAACTTGTCGTGTTTTAAGTCGGCTCGATGGAGTGATTTACGGGATTTCTTTGCAACCTTTCCATGGCGTGAATATTGTTTTAAGTCGTCCTCTTCTTCGGACATCGCTCTTTCAGTATCTGAAGTCATCCTCATGGGAATGGAGTTATGCATTCCCAAAAAACAGTACCGTATAGGTCATTCAGGTTCCCAACCCTGGTTCAATAAAGCTTGTGCTGATGCAATATCTTTAAAAAATTAATGTTACATTAAATGGAAATCTAATAAATCGGTCGACAGTCATGTTGAATACGTTGGTGCTAGAAATATCAGCAAAAGTGTCATCACTAAAACTAAAAAGTTGTTCGAACAACGAAAATGCAATGAACTAGCTACATCTCCTTTAGGCAGTCGTAAATTTTGGTCTTTAGCTAAAGCCATTAGTAAAAACTTTGGAACATCTTCATTTCCCCGACGTCTATTGACGGATAGGTATTTGCTGATTCTGTAGACAAAGCCAACGTTTTTGTGGATTTGTTTGCATCAAACTCGTGTCTCAATGATTCTGGAAAAGATGTGCCCCTAGTCAACTCTTCTTCATACGCTATGAAACCAATTCATTTTCGGTACAAGCTCTTGGAATCGATCATCAGTAGGCTTGATCTCAATAAGGCGACTGGCCCAGACGGTATCCCAGCTATTGTCTTAAAGAAATGTTCCCCCGAACTAGTACCAGTCCTATCTAAGCTCTATACGATCTCTATGTCTTCTGGGAATTCCCTTCATCATGGAAGTTAGCAAATGTTCAACCTATCCCCAAAAAAGGCGATAAGACCGGTCCCTCAAATTACCGACCAATTGCCATCACTTCCATTTTGTCTAAAATCATGGAAAAAGCAATCAATCAGCAACTACTCACGTTCCTTGAAACTAACAAACTCCTTAGTGACCACCAATATGGGTTTAGGCAAAGTTGTTCAACAGGCGATCTTCTTTCATATGTGACCCAAGTTTGGAACAATACACTAGAGCAGTCCGGTGAAACAGTTGTAGTCGCTTTAGATATCTCAAAGGCATTTGACCAAGTTTGGCATAAGTGTTTACTTGCCAAACTCACCTCGTTTGGGTTAAATGATATGCTCATCAACTGGGTTTCTAGTTTCCTTGATAAAAGACGAATACGTCTCGTAGTTGATGGCTTTTTTTCAAAAGAAGTTAGCATTAACGCGGGCGTACCACAGGGATCCGTTATAGCGCCTACACTTTTTCTATTGTACATAAATGACCTTATTTCTTCAACAACTAACCCCATCCATTGCTTTGCTGACGCTAGCACTCTTCACTGTAGTTCATCTCAGTCTACTCATAGTGATAATCCACCTTCTATGTCAAATCAAGAAATTAAAGCTGAAATGGTAAATTCAATCAACAAATACATTCAACGTATTCTGGAATGGGGAAGCAATAATCTAGTTAAATTTAATGCTAACAAAACTCAGTGTTGCCTTATGTCCGCCAACAAAGATCGATCATTTCCTGTTCTAAGTATGAACGGCTCAGTTCTTAAGTTTTCAGACTCTATTACTCTGTTGGGTATGACTGTATCCTCAAATCTCTCATGGGTTGACCATCTTCTGTCAGCTACCAAAACAGCTGCTCGTAAAATAGGCTTTTTGTACAGATCTAAGCAGTACTTTACCTCTCGACAACTCCTCCTGCTGTATAAGGCCCAAATTCGGCCTCATCTGGAATATAATTCTCACCTCTGGGTTAGTGCTCCCCAATACGCTCTCGATATCGTTGATCGTATTCAAAAGAGAGCGATTAGGCTTATAAATAACCCGTCCATAACTTCTCACATACAGTCACTTGAGCATAGAAGAATGGTTTCAGTTCTATCTTTGTATTATCGTTATTACAACGGCTATTGTGCTGCTGAATTATATTCTTTGATACCATCTCGGGCTATCTTTTTGAGAAACACTCGGTTCGCTCATTTACATCATCAGTATGCAGTACAAATCTCCCCTTGTCGTACCAAACGGGCGCAATCCACATTTTTCTACACAGCTTCTAAACTCTGGAATGATCTCCCTAGTTCCTGTTTTCCTCTCACTGATGATATGAGAAAATTTAAGGTGGCTGTTCATAGGCATCTATTGGCAATTCATCATCCCTCTATCCATCCTCCTAAGTGTTCCTGAGTGCTTTAGCACGATAGGCCTAATTTAGCCTGTTCAGGTTCACAATCATAAAAAAAAAAAGAAAAAAAAATCTGTTTTTACTTCAGCCTCAACAAAGTATATAAGTTTGAAATTTGAGTCATTAATTCTCGAAATTTGCCATTACGTACAACGGACATATATATATATATATATATATATATATATATATATATATATATATATATAGTTGTAGACGGTATCTTACTGAGCCCAACCCCCCGCGCTAATCTACAGAACTTTATGTGGCCCGATTCAATACACATAATACATTATCCGTTCGTTATAAATCGCGACAGCGTTGCCGATATTTTCTAGCTATTTTACATAGATATGTACTTATTATTCTTTCTTTTTCCTTATTTTTAATTATATTTTGGCGAATTATACTTTTGTTATGTATTGACTAGGTGATTTAATTTGTGGAGCTTTATTTGTCATTTTAATCAACCAATTAATAATTAATTTTTTAGTTGAAAAAGGCGCGAGCAATCAAAATTTAATGTTCATTTCTCAAATTCTTATTAATTAGCACAGCTTGGATCAAAGTAAACTAAACCTTTTTGCGTGGTGTTTATTGAGGTTAGTTAGGTCAGCTCTAGTGTTATTTAACAACTTTTCCTCTAGTCTAAGAATTTTTCCCATGACCTCTGACTACAAAAGTTTTGCACACCTATCACAACGTAGAATCTAAGATCAAAAGACCATGAAATAATCTTAAAAGAAAAAACAAGTATGAATTGCGCACACAACCTTTATTCCGATAACGCACAATTGTTAGCACCACAAAGAAAGGTTTTGGGCACCAGTCTCCTCAAAATTTTGATCAACATAAAAATGTAAGGTACAACTTTTAGTTCTTGGCTATCGGGACCACAAGTTTGACTTTTTCCTAAGGAAATTGGCCTATTTAAAAAATGCGCTAAAATAGTAGGTTCGTCATTATTTTATTTCCAGTCGCAGAAGGTTAAGATAATTCACGTATTATGGAATATACCACTCGATACTTACAAATTTTAATGAAATAACGGAATATGAAAATGATACATATTAAAATACTTGCCCCTTTTGGATTTTTTAAATGGTGTATTTGTGTATACAAACTATCTTAACGTTTCGAGAACACTTACAGTTATCTTCGTCAGTAATAGTATTATCTAACAAAATTGTTAAAGATGTTAAAAAAATTTTTGTAAAATTTGAAAACATATACATAAGCCTACTACTAATATAACAGTTTGGAAAACGTATAAAGCCAACTATAGAGTACAATTTTAGTAAAGAATAACTAGAGAAATAAAAAATTACATAGTGTTAAACAGTCTGGAAGATGACCAACCAGAACACCCTCTAACGGTCGAAGACTAACAATGAAAAGTTTGTTCAAAATAAAATGTAAGTGCAGATTTGTGAAAAACTTCGATTTGAAATTGATAAAAGCATTCACAAATAGAAAATTGATATAGATTAAAATAATCCAGTTAAATCGAACAAAAAAATAGCTTTACCAATAATTGTAAGTGCTATTTAACAATGAAAAGCATAATGCATAATGAAGGTTCTATGAAATCTTTAATTTTAATTTCAACTAATTACGTTGCTGTAGTAATTCAAAATATAATTAGCAAAGCATTTGCTTTGTCTAAGAAAAAACAGGAAAAAATCTAGACACACCAAAAAGATAAAATTAATTTGTTTAAGCCTACACAAAACGTTAGCTTATCTGATAATACATAAAATTGCAATTATTCAAAAATGTTCTTTGTTTCCTCTATTGTCCATTGAAAGAGATAGAACAATAGAAATATTTATTCAATGCTAATGACATAGGGATTGGGACATTAAGACATGAATAGAAATTCTTTCTATTTATTGAAATTTGGTAATTAGTCATGTACCAAGCCAGTGTAATTACAGCCGGTTTGTAAAGTGAAACTGATGTGAAGTTGAAGAATTTATAATGAAACATGGCTCATTGTATTCTAGAAAGAACTGAGTTTTAGTTAAAGCCCTCGCATGTAACTTACATAAAATAACGTAAAGCTTATAAACAAATCTTGTTATTACAGTAACTTAATAATTTGTTATGCGAGAAGCACCATATTAAAAATATACACATGCGTACCCGTACGTCACCTAACATTTTCAATGTTTTAAAGATGTGCACATGTTTTTCTATTAACAAATGATCCTAACGTTGTCTCATGCTGGGCCACACAACGTACCGATCGTGAAGATCTGAAGCGGCCACCTCAGTACTGTTCTGTATATAGTGGATATATAAACAGACACTACGAATCCTGATCTAATTTTCGGATTTACACGTTTTGATGCTTATACAATCAGATTCTGATGATATACAGATGGGTACGTTGTCGAGCACGGGGTCGGCCTCAACAATATTTTTTCGGTTACAAAAGAGTACGGTTTACATATGTGTGTATGTGTATGTGTATGTGTGTATATATATATATATATATATATATATATATATATATATATATATATATATATATACACATACACATACACATACACATACACATGCAGATACACATACACTTACACATACACATACACGTACACATACACATTCACATACACATACAATTTGTATTTTTTTTGCACTTTCTATTTTTGTTTCAACCCCTTAATTAAATTTTTCTTATGGAACGACAAGTCGGCTTTGAAATAATTGATCGTGTTTTTTATCCTCTTTACAATGATATAGCGCATGTACTATCTATTTTTAAAGACAACAAAGAAAATTTAAAAAAATGTATTTTGTTAAAGACTCTAACAATAAGTAGGCCGTGAAACATGAGAAAACGACAAATAATAGGTAACAACAAGAGTTAAGTAGATAATAGTATTGGAGATAATTATCGAATTATAAAAGATGTTCAAACAATTGACCATTCCGTACTAAACATAATTTTGCCCTGCGTAGTGTCGACGTAATTGCTCTGCGTAGTTTTTGGCGTTTAATGCTACCAAATGCTACAAGAACAGCTTCACGAACATCTTCGGCATTCTCAAATGTTTGCACGTACACTCGATTTTTTACGTAGTCCCAAAGGAAAAAGTCCAAGGGCGTTAAGTCTGGAGATCTGGGTGGCCATAAAATCGGCCCTCGATTACCAATCCATGAATTTGAAAACCGATTATTAAGATATTCGCTGATGATGTTTGAATTGTGGGGTGGGGCGTCATCTTGTTGGAAGCAGATATTAATATTCTCAATCAGTGGTAAATCATCAAGTTTATTTTCTAAATCAGTTTGTATTAAATTCAAATACCTTCCACTATTTAATGTTTCGTTAAAAAATATGGGCCCAATAAGTTTAGCGCCTAAAATGCCACACCAGACGTTAAAACCAAATCTCATTGGATGCCGACTTTCCTTAACAACGTGAGGATTTTCACGGTCCCAAAAGTGAACATTGTGTCGATTGAAAAGGCCGTTATTTGTAAATCTGCTTTCGTCAGACCACAAAATCGTAGCTGGAAAATTCTCGTTATTTTCACATTGATTTAACATACCATTGGCAAAATTGTAATCTTCTCCCTGCAGAATGGTGTACTTATACGGATGATACCTGTGACGTTTTAAAATTCTTTGTGATGTAGTTTTCGAAATACCAGTGTTATGTAGCTGATTGTAATACATTTAGTTCTGCATCTTCATTCCGTAATTTCGGATTTCTAGTAGGTTTTGAAAATGAACCATATTCTTTTAAATTAATTACCAAATTTCTGTACGTACGAGCACTGGGCTGCCTTCTTTCAGGATACAGCCTCAAGTACATCCGTTCAGCTTCTAAACTGTTTTTATGAGACAAGATGTAACAACTCATCATATCAAACTTTTCAGTATTAGTAAATAAAGCCATGTTTGACACAAAAATATTCTGGAACGAATAATTTTTAAGTGACATTAAATTCGATTGTGTTTTTATGTTTCACGGCCTACTTACTGTTAGAGTCTTTAATAAAATACATTTTTTTTAATTTTCTTTGTTGTTTTTAAAAATAGATAGTACATGTGCTATATCATTGTAAAGAGGATAAAAAAACACGATCAATTATTTCAAAGCCGACTTGTCGTTCCATAAGAAAAATTTAGTTTAGGGGTTGAAACTAAAAAATAGAAAGTGCAAAAAAAATCCAAATTGATATTTAAATTCTGCATAAAAAATATCTTAAGAAAGTGCAAATAAAATTTATATGTCTAATATAACAAAAAAGATATTACAAGAAAAAGAAATTTGACATTTTTCTTTTTCTTGCCATAAGTCTTAAAATACATGGAAATTTGGAGGTTTATTCGAGCATTTGATTAATTAATAGTAAAATTCAGTATAATATTAAATTTTATTTTTTGTTGTTTTTTGTCACTTTTATTATTATGATTTATGTTAATAATCAATAATATTGTTCTCAATAGTTAGTTTAATTTGTAGATTAATTTTCATTTAATTAAAATACATAATATGTCAAGGTTGCTTTGATATAAATTTAATTGTGTAATTTGACACTTTCTCATTGGCAGATTATAAACATATGATATATGGTTGAAAAGCATTTTTATGAAGAATTCAAAATGCAAAAATCCAATATGGCGTCCATAATAAAATCGAAAGTTGCGTGCATTATCTCAAAATCTAGTAGGCCTAGATTTTTTCAAAATCATTTTGAAATCCTCGCTACCTGTTACATCCTGCAAAAATCGTGGATGTATCTCTTGCAAGAAACAAGATATAGCGATTTTAGAAAACATATTTTCAGTTATCACCCTGTGTCTAGTAAATGGAAGGATTTTTGACATGTAACCATGGTTACTTCTTGGGCATATAATGACGCAACTTTTTCTCCATTTAACCATCTTCGTATCTCTAACGGTTTCCAATATCCCATGCATTTCATCTTAAACTGGACACCCTGTATATATATATATATATATATATATATATATATATATATAATATATAATATAAATGTATATATAAAAAAATATATAAATAAAGAGATTTCAACAGTGCAAAAAATGTTTTGGCCATAATCAAAATGGACATCCTAGTTCGTGTTTTGTACATCAAATTAACGCAGGTAAGTATTTTTCAAGTGGCTTTCACTGCACATAACGGCCTTAATTTTATTTAATTTAAAAAAACGTTGTTGGTATTTGGTCAAGAAATTTATGGAATATATCTTGTTTTTGAATGAAGCCGAAATCCTTTAGTCGAATAAAGAAATGCTAATAGGACATATTACTGGAATATTAGCTACAAAGAAATAACTTGAATAAGGCAATCGATAAGTTTTGACACACAAAACGTTGTCATAAATGGTCTATTGCACAAAGAAAGAAGTATTTTTCAAGAAAATATTCCTTCAAATAAATGAATTACATTAAGCGCTCTATATGTTTGGATCAAAACATTTTAACTTAACTGTTGACCATACACACTACGATCATCATAGCTAGTCTTTTCTACATAAAAGTATTACAAATTCGTGTTTGTCCAGAAAATAGCCTGCAAATGAAAAATTGTTTCATGTCATCAAAATTGTTTTATTAAAACAGAATGATAGACCGTAGTTAGAGCATGGACATCAAAATAATACAAATACAGTTTGTCACTATCCTGCTCTACAAAAAATCAGTGAATTGAAGAGATTCAATCCAATCCAATAGTAATTACAACATTGCTAATTTTTAGTGAGTGAGCTCACTTCGTACGAAAAAGCAGTTAAACTAGTAAAAACTAATAAAATTCGGTTCTTGTGGATGGAAACAACAATGCATTTGTGCACTTTTTAAAGAAATCGAGGAATTCTGAATTTCTTATACACGCTGAGTGTTTTCTCTAAAAGGGATGCGTAGATATAACAAATTTTAAATTCCGAACTTTTTAGTTTCTCATGCATCATGTATATAAAATATAGTGATATTCATCGCTGCATCATTTATTTAATTTATTCATACACGTCGTCGGGGACTTAATTTATTATTTTTTTTGTTTATCACTCAATGCAAATTTAGATTGCATATGATCAAACTCCCATAACGATTTGAATTTCAAAAATGGTATTTCGAAGTACATAATGAACTTTACATATTTTAAATATAAACCATTAACCGTATTCATGAGTATGCTACTGTTTGAATTTTAATAATTCCACAACAATATTCATAATTCAGTATTCTTATGACACGTCTACTCGTTCTCTAAATGATTAAAAAAATTATGAAATGATGAATAAGTGAACATATATAATCTGACGGTTAAGACACGGATTTTTTGAAGCGCTGGTGAGTTGTTGGCTTCAATTTAAATTGCAATCCGATTCTATTTATTTTAAATTATTAATGTAACACGTCTTCTAAAATACTAAAAAGCAATTAAAAATTTTATCCACGACTATTATATAATGTATCCATTATACGTCTGTTTGCTCGACCTTAATAATACCCATTAATCACGGCAGTGATTAATGAGTCATTAATCACTGCTGCCAGATGCTTCCTTGCTACAAACAATCGGTTTTTAAAATTTTATCGTGTAAACCACTAAATATTTTCAATTCAGTTCTGTAGATAAAAAAAAATTAAAAAAGTGAATTTTCCTAGACCAGATTCGAACGCGGGATCCGCGGTTGGAAGGCAAGGAGCATCTACACTGAGACATCAGCGACTTCGAATGTGCTTGTCGTATATTTGTTTCTTAACATACCATGTTTTTCGAAACATTTTATAAATCGAACTAGCTTTTAAAACAAAACAAATTTGACTCAAACCTGTTGACATTATTGTTTGTCTGCGCAGATTTCTCAGTGGTTCGATATTTTGTGTTAAAAAACGAACTAAAAATGGATATAGAAAATGGAAATGATTTTTCTTTAACACCACCAGAAATTAGAGAAGGTGCTGAAGTTGCCTCATTAAATTTATTGCCGGAAAAGTCAAAGAAAGTATATAATATCGTGGGCTCACAAGAAAAAGGCACTAAGTCAAAAATGGGATTTTTGCACCAGTCTTATGACATATCGCGGTCTGTTAACTGCAATAACGCATTAAGTCCTACATTCAATATTAAAGGAGTTACAGACTTGTACCAAAGGCATTAAAATACTATTACAATATTCTTAACAGGCATAAAGCACTAAGTGCCTTAGTGCGTTTCTGCTGCATTGAATGAGTCAACAGTCAAACTGCATTAAGTGACTTAGTACATTCTGCTAGTTGCCAATGTAGCAATACTGACAGCGATTCTGCGTATAAAAGCTAAATTAGGCAGTTGTGTGATCATCACGTGCTAAGACACAGTCTGTTTTTAAAGGTTTTTAGTTTTATTTATAAACGTGTAGGTGACCTGTGAAGGAATAGAATGTATAATACAAGGACTGATAAAATATTTTCATTACTAAAAAGCAACAAACCAAACCAAAACAAATCAGATTCAGGTAAGTTGAGGTTATGTTATTAATTCTTCCTACATAATTATTAGCTTAAGACTTGTACTTATCAAATTAATAGAAACACACTTACTTAATTGTCTCAAACTGTGTTTCATATTTTTCGATCGATTGTTTCAAAATTATCTTCAATCGATGCAATTAGAATGTTATGTTATATCATCAATTTTGCTTCAAACCCGTTTGCAATGTACAATAATTATGTAGTACAATGTTATGTATCAAATTTCGGAACCGTCTAAATTAATAATATGGAAGCATTTTTTCCTGTTTGCGATGTTACAATTTGCTGTTATTTTTTAACTTTTTAAGTATTTACAAACTTTTTTATATAAATGTTAACAAAACGAACAGTTTTAAACTTCTTTTATTATTCTGATCACATGTGTATATAAATTTTATATAAACATTTGTTTTAAAACTAAGATTTTGGATCGGTATGATCTCAACATTGTATTTCTTTGTCACGATAGGTGAAAATGATTTGCATACGGTTTTACTACCTTGCAAAAAGCCACTACAGCCGAGTAACTCCATCACAACACAAGTCTTTAGTGCCACGCTAATTGCGAGTAATAACGAAATAAACGAAATGCAGTCAATGTTATTTGAGAATACAGAATTGGCTTGCGATAACATTGCTACCCCTGTGGAAACAGAGTCATTGACTGATCTTGATTTTCAAATTTCCACGCCCCTTTCTGAAAAAGATGTAATAGATTTGCAACCTTTAAACAACAATTATGGTGGCGCTACTACAGCCATTGTTGCAGAATCTTCTGTTACTTGTGAAGATCAAGCCAGCGATAATGACGTTGACATGTTAGCAGATGAAGACGAAGAGCCCTACAACAACAACTCCGATAATGACAAAGATTATATCCCAGATGATAGAGATATGTTTTCTAACGACGAATTAGAAAAAGAAAGTAATAATCAAACCCCAGAGAAATGTAAATCCAGATGGAAGAAATCTAGGCCATAAACGTGGAAAAGGCACAGAAACAGAATTTTAAAGAACAAATGTCGCCCATATAACAACTATAAAGGAGTTCAACAACCAGCTAAAAGTCCGAAAACGGCCAATTGTACAAAATGTAAATATTCCTGCAACAAAAACTTCTCAGAGGAAGAGCGGTAAATAATCTGCCAAAAATATTGGGTGCTATCAACTTATGAACGTAAAAAAGACTTTATAATTCAAAACGTTTCGAGTAACCCTCCTTCATCAGAAAGACCCAGAACAGAAAATGCAATGCAGAGAAAAAATGTAAAGCGCTATTTTATTAACAAGAACGAAGAGAGGGTACAGGTGTGTCAAAATTTTTTTATGAAAACATTAGCTATCTCAAATCGTGTTATACTTAGCGCTTTTAAGGGAAAAGATGAATTAGGACATTTTTCTGGATGCGATAAGAGAGGGAAAAATGCTCCATCAAACAAGACGAGTGATCAGGCAGTAGCTAAAGTAAAAGCACACATAGAATCGTTTCCGTGTATGGAAAGTTACTATACTCGGAAGACTTCATCAAGAAAATATTTAGACAACTCTTTGAGTATTAGCAAAATGCATTCGCTGTACAAAAAACAATGTCAGCAAGCAGACCAAGACGTTGTAAGCTGAATAACATATCGAAGGATTTTTTGTAAAGATTACAACTTATCTTTTTTCCATCCTAAAAAGGACCAATGTCTTACCTGCGTAACTTACCAGCAATCTTCTCCCGAAGAAAAAGCAGAGATGGAAGAGGATTATAATAATTATGTGAGGAGGAAGAAAAAGGCACAGGAAGAAAAATTAGCAGACAAACAACGAGCTAAAGTCGATGGCTCGTTTATGTCATTTACTTTCGACTTACAAAGCGTACTTCAAACACCTTCGTCTGAGGCTTCGCTAGCTTATTATTTGCGCAAATTAAATATGTACAATCTAACTGTTTATGAAGCAGGTATTTCCAATCGAGCATTTTGCTTTTGTTGGACCGAAGTTATTGGGGCGAAGGGGTAGTTTGTGAGATTGGCACGTGCTTGATAAAATGCATTCAAAATTTACCAACTGAAGTAAAGGAAATCTCATTTTTCTCAGATACGTGCGGGGGTCAAAACAGAAGTGTTCAAGTAGCTGTACTTTTCCTAAATTTGGTTCAAAAAACTCATCTGGAAGTAATAGAACAAAAATATTTAGAGAGTGGACATTCATTCATGGAAGTTGACTCACTGCATAGTGCAATTGAGCGACAGAAAAGATTTATGCCTGTCTATTGTGTTAACGACTGGATAAACATATTTAAGCTTGCCCGTTCGACAAAAGGGCGAAACAAGGACAAACCACCTTACATAACACAAGAAATCACATTTGAAGAATTTTTAGATCTAAAAAAATTGTCGGCAACATTGCTGAAAAACAAGAATTTGGATGAGGACGGCCAAAGGGTAAACTGGCTTAATGTGAAATGTTTTAAATACGAAAAAGGAAAGCCTAATATTATTCAATACAAGTGCGACTACAACACTCCATACAGAAATATACACGTTGGCGCGAAGCGAAGCGGACGACGTTTAACTTCCAATTTTATGGAAATAGAAAATCTTCCACAACTATATTCTGAAGAACTTAAAATTAGCCATGACAAAAACATGAACCTGTTGACCATGTGTCAAAAAAAGGTGATACCTGAAATATTCCATCCTTGAATCAACAGTCTACCTTCGGAAGAAGGACTTAAGGATATACTGACCGAAGCGGATATGCATGATTCTGAAGTGGAAGAAGAAATAATTTCAAAATAGTTTTTAAGCATCAGTGTTTACTTATTTCATGTTGCAATAGCAGTTTCTATATCTAAAAGTTAGGTTTTAGTTAATAATCAGTATTATTACAAATGGTATTTACTTTTCTTAGAACGCAATAAAACTTTAAAACTGAGTGGCCACTGAATTATCCGCAAAATATAAATCTTCAACACCTTACATCAAGGTATAAATTTAGAAGATTGTAAAAAATTACGAGCATTACTAAAAAGAAAATCAGAAAATTTTCAGCCTAAAAAAGCGAAAACTTTTTCTAGCGAAGATATCAATAACTTTTTAAATAAATACCTAGCAACAAAAGTAAGATATTAAGTAAACCTTTTACATAGTTTTATGAAAATGTAAACTTTCACCATTAACACTCATAATAAAATACTTATCTTTTTTGGGATTTTTTAATGGTGTACTTTAAATTATACAATCTAAACGTTTCGATAACACTTACAGTTATCTTCGTCAGTAGTAATGTTAGTTAAAAATTGTTAAAGATGTAGTAAACAATTTTGTCAAATTTGAAAAATTCAAACATAAACATAAGCCTGCTATTAATATAACAGTTTGAGAAACGTATAAGCCAACTATAAAATTGTAGTAAAGAATAACTAGGTCATTAAAATTAAATATTGTTAAACTGCCTCAAAGATGACAAACCAGAACACTCTCTACGACGAAAGCTAACAATGAAATTTGCCAGCCAAAAACACATTTAACAAAATTTAATCGAGTTATGATGTAAGTGTAAAGTTGTGAAAAACTTCAATTTTAAAATGATAGAAGCATTCACAAATCCAAACATTACATCAAAAATAACCCAGTTAAATCTAACAAAGAGATATCTTTATCAATAATTGGAAGTGTTATTAACAATGAAAAGCACAATGCAGAACGTTCTTTGTAATTTTTAATTTCAATTTAATTTCAACTACTTATGTTAAATTATAGTGCTGTGGAAATTTAACATATAATTGATAAAGCATTTGCTTCAAGGTCTAGGAAAAACACAGCAAAAACCTAGACATACCAAAAGTTGAAAACAAATTAAAATCAAGGCGTATCATTATGCTCTTTTTAATTATAAGATGCCAAAACCTATTTAAACGGAGATTTTCTTCTTGTCTATTAAAATTATTCGGGTGTTTATATATTTCAATAGCTTCACGTTGCAAACGAACATAATAATGGTTTGTCTTGACAATATTTTCATATTGTCAAATTGAATGTCATGATTTAAATTATTCAGGGCATGGTCAGCCACAGCAGACCTCTCTGGTTGACCCAATCTACAAAATCTCATATGTTCTTTGCGTCTTGTATCAAAGCTACGTTTTGTGGTCCCGATGTATACTTTTCCACATGAACAAGATAACTTATACACTCCGGAAGATGATAAAGGGTTTGACACATCTTTAGCTGATCTTAAATGTTCTTTAATTTTTCTTGTAGGTTTAAAAATAGTCCTAATGCCATGTTTGATTAGGATTTTTCAATTCTATTTGTAACATTAGCTATAAAAGGAAGAAAAGCAGTACCAACATTAAGAACTGGTTTTTCTTTAAGGTTACGCCTAGAAGGTGTAATAACATTATTAATATCTGTAAGTGAATATCCATTATCTTGTAAGGATTTTCTTAAATATTTATATTCATCATTCAAAATTCAGGGTCACAAATTCGTTTTGCTCGATCTACTAAAGATTTAATTACACTAATTTTTTGACGTGGATGGTGGTTGGATAATTTATGAAGGTATCTATCAGTGTGTGTCGGCTTTCTGTAAACCTTAAAAGAAAGTGAATTATTATTTTAGATATTAATATGTCAAGAAATGGTAAACTTCCATTAGTTTCTTTTTCCATGGTAAACTGAATACTAGGATGTATACCATTTATAAAACCAAAAACTCATGCAGTGCTTCTTCTCCATGTCTCCAAATAACAAATGTGTCATCTACATATCTATACCAAACTGAAGGTTTTTAGGTGTATTTTGTAACGTTAATGTTTCAAATTTTTCCATATAAAATTAGCTATAACAGGACTAAGGGACTACCCATTGCTACACCTTCAATCTGTTCATAAAATTTATTATTCCACTGAAAATAAGTTGTAGTAAGACAGTGCTGAAAAAGAATGGTTATGTCCTTTGGAAAAAGATGATCTATGTATTCAATAGTTTCTTTTAGAGGTACTTTTGTAAAAAGTGAAATAACATCAAAACTAACCATTATATCACCCTCTTCAATTTTGAAACTATGCATTTTTCAACAAAGTCGGCAGAATTTTTAATGTAATGGGGTGTTTTTCCTATATGAGGTTGTAATAACAATGTAAGATGTTTTGCAAGGTGATATGTAGGAGAACCAATTGCACTAACAATAGGCCTTAAAGGAATATTAGGTTTATGAATTTTGGTAAACCATATAGTTTTGGTGAAATAGCTTCAGAGTTAGATAGTTTCTTCTTTATTTCTTCAGGAATAGATGATAATTTAATCAGCTCTTTAGTTTTTAAAAGAAACTTTTTTGTTGGATCTTTCGGTATTTCATGATAAGTTTCTGGTCCCAACAATTGTTCTATCTTAGTGTTATAATCGTTCATATTTAATATAACAGTTGCATTACCTTTATCTGATTTTAATATTATAATATTTTCATTGCGTTTAAGATCAAGTAAAGCATGTCGTTGACGAAAGGATAAGTTGCTCTTTGAGGTTTTGTTTTACGTAATATGTTAACGGTGTTATATCTAACTTCATTAGCAGCATCAAAAGGTAATAATCTAATGGAGTTTTCGATGTTGGAAATTATATCTTCAAAAGGTATTACTCTTGGTGTTATCGCAAAATTTCCTCCTTTAGAAAGCGCTTCAATAGCATAATCTGAAACAACATTATCAGAAAGGTTTATAACTGTTTTCTACAATCAATAGATGGTCTATTATTTTGTTGTTTGTATAATTTATTAAATTTTCTTTTTGACGTTGACATGAGATGTCAAAATTTATTTCCATAGATTTAAACGTTATAGAATCAATTTTATCCCAATCTTCTTTATTCAAAATAGATGAAATTTCTAAATGTAAATATAAAAGATTTTTATCGGTGTTATCCAGTAACTTCCTAGTAATATGTATTTGATTACGTAGAAGAGCATTTTCAGTTCTTCTGTAAATATTATTCGCTTGCTTGTTATTAAAATTTCTTTTAATATAGATAAACTTTGGGATAATCTTTTGGTCTCGGCATCGTAATAAAAAGTGAGTGACGATAATAATTGTGCTTTACGTTTCCTTAATTTTTCAAATTGTCTGATAAAACGATAAGTTTCCTCCCATAAAGGACTGAAATATGAAAATGTAAACTTTCACCATTAACACTCATAATAAAATACTTATCTTTTGGGATTTTTAATGGTGTACTTTAAATTATACAATCTAAACGTTTCGATAACACTTACAGTTATCTTCGTCAGTAGTAATGTTAGTTAAAAATTGTTAAAGATGTAGTAAACAATTTTGTCAAATTTGAAAAATTCAAACATAAACATAAGCCTGCTATTAATATAACAGTTTGAGAAACGTATAAGCCAACTATAAAATTGTAGTAAAGAATAACTAGGTCATTAAAATTAAATATTGTTAAACTGCCTCAAAGATGACAAACCAGAACACTCTCTACGACGAAAGCTAACAATGAAATTTGCCAGCCAAAAACACATTTAACAAAATTTAATCGAGTTATGATGTAAGTGTAAAGTTGTGAAAAACTTCAATTTTAAAATGATAGAAGCATTCACAAATCCAAACATTACATCAAAAATAACCCAGTTAAATCTAACAAAGAGATATCTTTATCAATAATTGGAAGTGTTATTAACAATGAAAAGCACAATGCAGAACGTTCTTTGTAATTTTTAATTTCAATTTAATTTCAACTACTTATGTTAAATTATAGTGCTGTGGAAATTTAACATATAATTGATAAAGCATTTGCTTCAAGGTCTAGGAAAAACACAGCAAAAACCTAGACATACCAAAAGTTGAAAACAAATTAAAATCAAGGCGTATCATTATGCTCTTTTTAATTATAAGATGCCAAAACCTATTTAAACGGAGATTTTCTTCTTGTCTATTAAAATTATTCGGGTGTTTATATATTTCAATAGCTTCACGTTGCAAACGAACATAATAATGGGTTTGTCTTGACAATATTTTCATATTGTCAAATTGAATGTCATGATTTAAATTATTCAGGGCATGGTCAGCCACAGCAGACCTCTGGTTGACCCAATCTACAAAATCTCATATGTTCTTTGCGTCTTGTATCAAAGCTACGTTTTGTGGTCCCGATGTATACTTTTCCACATGAACAAGATAACTTATACACTCCGGAAGATGATAAAGGGTTTGACACATCTTTAGGTGATCTTAAATGTTCTTTAATTTTTCTTGTAGGTTTAAAAATAGTCCTAATGCCATGTTTGATTAGGATTTTTCAATTCTATTTGTAACATTAGCTATAAAGGAAGAAAAGCAGTACCAACATTAAGAACTGGTTTTCTTTAAGGTTACGCCTAGAAGGTGTAATAACATTATTAATATCTGTAAGTGAATATCCATTATCTTGTAAGGATTTTCTTAAATATTTATATTCATCATTCAAAATTCAGGGTCACAAATTCGTTTTGCTCGATCTACTAAAGATTTAATTACACTAATTTTTGACGTGGATGGTGGTTGGATAATTTATGAAGGTATCTATCAGTGTGTGTCGGCTTTCTGTAAACCTTAAAAGATAGTGAATTATTATTTTTAGATATTAATATGTCAAGAAATGGTAAACTTCCATTAGTTTCTTTTCCATGGTAAACTGAATACTAGGATGTATACCATTTATAAAACCAAAAACTCATGCAGTGCTTCTTCTCCATGTCTCCAAATAACAAATGTGTCATCTACATATCTATACCAAACTGAAGGTTTTTAGGTGTATTTTGTAACGTTAATGTTTCAAATTTTTCCATATAAAATTAGCTATAACAGGACTAAGGGACTACCCATTGCTACACCTTCAATCTGTTCATAAAATTTATTATTCCACTGAAAATAAGTTGTAGTAAGACAGTGCTGAAAAGAATGGTTATGTCCTTTGGAAAAGATGATCTATGTATTCAATAGTTTCTTTTAGAGGTACTTTTGTAAAAGTGAAATAACATCAAAACTAACCATTATATCACCCTCTTCAATTTTGAAACTATGCATTTTTTCAACAAAGTCGGCAGAATTTTTAATGTAATGGGGTGTTTTTCCTATATGAGGTTGTAATAACAATGTAAGATGTTTTGCAAGGTGATATGTAGGAGAACCAATTGCACTAACAATAGGCCTTAAAGGAATATTAGGTTTATGAATTTTTGGTAAACCATATAGTTTTGGTGAAATAGCTTCAGAGTTAGATAGTTTCTTCTTTATTTCTTCAGGAATAGATGATAATTTAATCAGCTCTTTAGTTTTTAAAAGAAACTTTTTTGTTGGATCTTTCGGTATTTCATGATAAGTTTCTGGTCCCAACAATTGTTCTATCTTAGTGTTATAATCGTTCATATTTAATATAACAGTTGCATTACCTTTATCTGATTTTAATATTATAATATTTTCATTGCGTTTAAGATCAAGTAAAGCATGTCGTTGACGAAAGGATAAGTTGCTCTTTGGAGGTTTTGTTTTACGTAATATGTTAACGGTGTTATATCTAACTTCATTAGCAGCATCAAAAGGTAATAATCTAATGGAGTTTTCGATGTTGGAAATTATATCTTCAAAGGTATTACTCTTGGTGTTATCAAAATTTCCTCCTTTAGAAAGCGCTTCAATAGCATACTCTGAAACAACATTATCAGAAAGGTTTATAACTGTTTTTCTACAATCAATAGATGGTCTATTATTTTGTTGTTTGTATAATTTATTAAATTTTTCTTTTGACGTTGACATGAGATGTCAAAATTTATTTCCATAGATTTAAACGTTATAGAATCAATTTTATCCCAATCTTCTTTATTCAAAATAGATGAAATTTCTAAATGTAAATATAAAGATTTTATCGGTGTTATCCAGTAACTTCCTAGTAATATGTATTTGATTACGTAGAAGAGCATTTTCAGTTCTTCTGTAAATATTATTCGCTTGCTTGTTATTAAAATTTCTTTTAATATAGATAAACTTTGGGATAATCTTTTGGTCTCGGCATCGTAATAAAAAGTGAGTGACGATAATAATTGTGCTTTACGTTTCCTTAATTTTTCAAATTGTCTGATAAAACGATAAGTTTCCTCATAAAGGACTGAAATATGAAAATGTAAACTTTCACCATTAACACTCATAATAAAATACTTATCTTTTGGGATTTTTTAATGGTGTACTTTAAATTATACAATCTAAACGTTTCGATAACACTTACAGTTATCTTCGTCAGTAGTAATGTAGTTAAAATTGTTAAAGATGTAGTAAACAATTTTGTCAAATTTGAAAAATTCAAACATAAACATAAGCCTGCTATTAATATAACAGTTTGAGAAACGTATGCCAACTATAAAATTGTAGTAAAGAATAACTAGGTCATTAAAATTAAATATTGTTAAACTGCCTCAAAGATGACAAATATCGTCACTCACTTTTTATTACGATGCCGAGACCAAAAGATTATCCAAAGTTTATCTATATTAAAAGAAATTTTAATAACAAGCAAGCGAATAATATTTACAGAAGAACTGAAAATGCTCTTCTACGTAATCAAATACATATTACTAGGAAGTTACTGGATAACACCGATAAAATCTTTTATATTTACATTTAGAAATTTCATCTATTTTGAATAAAGAAGATTGGGATAAAATTGATTCTATAACGTTTAAATCTATGGAAATAAATTTTGACATCTCATGTCAACGTCAAAAGAAAAATTTAATAAATTATACAAACAACAAAATAATAGACCATCTATTGATTGTAGAAAAACAGTTATAAACCTTTCTGATAATGTTGTTTCAGATTATGCTATTGAAGCGCTTTCTAAAGGAGGAAATTTTGCGATAACACCAAGAGTAATACCTTTGAAGATATAATTTCCAACATCGAAAACTCCATTAGATTATTACCTTTTGATGCTGCTAATGAAGTTAGATATAACACCGTTAACATATTACGTAAAACAAAACCTCCAAAGAGCAACTTATCCTTTCGTCAACGACATGCTTTACTTGATCTTAAACGCAATGAAAATATTATAATATTAAAATCAGATAAAGGTAATGCAACTGTTATATTAAATATGAACGATTATAACACTAAGATAGAACAATTGTTGGGACCAGAAACTTATCATGAAATACCAAGATCCAACAAAAAGTTTCTTTTAAAAACTAAAGAGCTGATTAAATTATCATCTATTCCTGAAGAAATAAAGAAGAAACTATCTAACTCTGAAGCTATTTCACCAAAACTATATGGTTTACCAAAATTCATAAACCTAATATTCCTTTAAGGCCTATTGTTAGTGCAATTGGTTCTCCTACATATCCTTGCAAAACATCTTACATTGTTATTACAACCTCATATAGGAAAAACACATTACATTAAAAATTCTGCCGACTTTGTTGAAAAAATGCATAGTTTCAAAATTGAAGAGGGTGATATAATGGTTAGTTTTGATGTTATTTCACTTTTACAAAAGTACCTCTAAAAGAAACTATTGAATACATAGATCATCTTTTCCAAAGGACATAACCATTCTTTTTCAGCACTGTCTTACTACAACTTATTTTCAGTGGAATAATAAATTTTATGAACAGATTGAAGGTGTAGCAATGGGTAGTCCCCTTAGTCCTGTTATAGCTAATTTTTATATGGAAAATTTGAAACATTAACGTTACAAAATACACCTAAAAACCTTCAGTTTGGTATAGATATGTAGATGACACATTTGTTATTTGGAGACATGGAGAAGAAGCACTGCATGAGTTTTGGTTTTATAAATGGTATACATCCTAGTATTCAGTTTACCATGGAAAAGAAACTAATGGAAGTTTACCATTTCTTGACATATTAATATCTAAAATAATAATTCACTATTTTTTAAGGTTTACAGAAAGCCGACACACATTGATAGATACCTTCATAAATTATAGAATCATCATCCACGTCAAAAAATTAGTGTAATTAAATCTTTAGTAGATCGAGCAAAACGAATTTGTGACCCTGAATTTTTGAATGATAAATATAGATATTTAACAAAATCCTTACAAGGTATTGGATATTCACTTACAGATATTAATAATATTATTACACCTTCTAGACCTAACCTTGAAAAACCAGTTCTTAATGTTGGTACTGCTTTTCTTCCTTTTATAGCTAATGTTACAAATAGAATTGAAAAATCCTAATCAAACATGGCATTAGGACTATTTTTAAACCTACAAGAAAAATTAAAGAACATTTAAGATCCCTAAAGATGTGTCAAACCCTTTATCTTTCCGGAGTGTATAAGTTATCTTGTTCATGTGGAAAAGTATACATCGGGACCACAAAACGTAGCTTTGATACAAGACGCAAAGAACATATGAGATTTTGTAGATTGGGTCAACCAGAGAGGTCTGTGGCTGACCATGCCCTGAATTTTAAATCATGACATTCAATTTGACAATATGTTTGTCAAGACAAACCCTTATTTGTTCGTTTGCAACGTGAAGCTATTAAATATATAAACCCGAATAATTTTAATGCAAGAAGAAAATCTCCGTTTAAATAGGTTTTGGCATCTTATAATTAAAAAGAGCATAATGATACGTTGATTTTAATTTGTTTTCAACTTTTGGTATGTCTAGGTTTTTCTGTGTTTTTCCTAGACCTTGAAGCAAATGCTTTATCAATTATATGTTAAATTTCCACAGCACTATAATTTAACATAAGTAGTTGAAATTGAAATTAAAACAAAGAACGTTCTGCATTGTGCTTTTCATTGTTTTTCCAATTATTGATAAAGATATCTCTTTGTTAGATTTAACTGGGTTATTTTTGATGTAATGTTTGATTTGTGGCTTCTATCATTTTAAAATTGAAGTTTTCACAACTTTACACTTACATCATAACTCGATTAAATTTTGTTAAATGTGTTTTGGCAAATTTCATTGTTAGCTTTCGTCAGAGAGTGTTCTGGTTTGTCATCTTTGAGGCAGTTTAAAATATTTAATTTTAATGACCTAGTTATTCTTTACTACAATTTTATAGTTGGCTTTACGTTTCTCAAACTGTTATATTAATAGCAGGCGTTTATGTTTGAATTTTCAAATTTGACAAAATTGTTTTACTACATTTTAAAATTTAACTAACATTACTACTGGAAGATAACTGTAAGTGTTATCGAAACGTTTAGATTGTATAATTTAAAGTACACCATTAAAAACCCAAAAAGATAAGTATTTTATTTTTAATAGTTATTTATTAATTCTATAATTTAAGGTTGTTTAATATTGGGAGTAACCAGAAGTAAAATTGATGAAAAAAATAACCCATTTACAAGATCTTAGATCAGCTTTTTAATTCCAAATACCAAAAAAATTTGCGAAAATTTACTGTTGGGATAACTTTACAAAATGTGTAAGAATATAAGTCTTCGACCAAGTCATGTAACCAGTGAACTTTTTTAAATTACCAAAATGGTAAATTTACAACTCAGAGAATTGGGATAAAAAATTTACAAAAATGGGAAATATCGCTATTTTCAAATTACCGAATCCAGAACAATATTCTGGGAACGGTTTGCAGATCTTCTGCAACAATGCTGGTGACAATATTCTTTCAAAAGAACTGGATAAAAGTCCACCGCCGTGAAAAGGCTTGACGAATCCGTCAAAAAAAAGATGGCCAACAAAAGGTCATCTTCAATTCAACCAAAAAATAAACCAAACGAATCAATGTACAATAATTCAAATGTTTTAAGTCACCCAACATTAGTTTTGATTTAATTTATTATTAATTAAATTGTTTTAAAATTACAAATTAATAACTTTAAAAGCATCATCTTTAAGATTAGAATTTTTGTTGTTACATAGATTTTGTGTTAATTATTATGAGATATTATACGATTATTATAATTTTCGATAACTATGTACTGTGTATAAATGAACAATAATGTATTGTATGAAATATTTGTTAGAATAAAATAGTGTTTCTAAAAATATGAATGTAATGTAACAAAATTTTCCAACAAAAAAGACTTCAACAAAAATATTTAGTAGTCGTGGATAAAGTATAGTATTCTACTCCCGTATAATGGCTATTATTCTCTCGGTGATTTAGGCCAATCGCCTGCGGCTCGTGGCCGTAAACTTCACCTCGTGAATAATAGCCATCATTATACGCTCGTTGAATAATATACTATTATAAAAACGACAGGTTATATATGTGTAGAGGGGTAGAAAAATAAGATACATGATACATAATACAAATTTGAGAATAATCGTTTACTAATATTAAGATCCATAATAATTATTTATGCAAATGGTGTATTTAGTTACGAATTCTAAAATTTCAAAGTCCGAAAACGATTCGAAGCAGCGCCTTAACAGTTTTTCGTTTGTGCTGCATATAAAACCGAATTTAAAAATAAATTTATTGTTATAAAAATCGATCTGACAGTGATTACAGTAGGTAGTTTAACTAGATCTGCTGTAACTCTCAAAAACTATATTTTTTATCCGTAATGTTTTCAAAATTGCTTTTCCAAGCTTTCATTAAAAGAAATGTTTTTATTGCCAGGATATCTTTATTATGTGTGTAAATGTAATAATTAACTGTGATCGACCGATCTCAAAATCCAATTTTTTAAAACTTTTAAAATTCCTACCAAATCAAAATATTATTTATATACCATGAACCCTAGTGCCCGCAAAAGCAAAGCAAATCAAGTGTTCCGAACTATTCGATCTTAAAATAGAGTGTGAAGTTCTTCACACTCAAATTTGGAGCGGTTAATTGCCGGAACACTTTCAACCTTCAATACATATCTGCGAATCTTTTCAAACTCTTATCAGAGTAATGTAAATATAACGACTATGCGCGGGTGAAGATAGCACACCGACATATACATTTCGCAGTTCTAATTAGTTGTTTGTACTTTACTATTAAAAACATTTTACAGTAATTAACAGATCTCTCGGTCTTAAGGTAGAATAGTTCATTTTGAAACTTCGATTTTGAGATCGAGTAGCTCTGACAGTTGTTCTACACATAATGAACAGTTCCTGATAGTAACATCATTCCTGTTTTAATAGAAGCTTGAAAAAGTAATTTTGAAAGAAGTACGGAAACATTCCGTAAGAATATATCGTAAAGAGTTCAGACCCGAGTTCTGGATAGTATCCGCCGGGTTATAAAGGAACCATTAAGGAAGAAAGTAATTCGAGTGTATATTGAAAATTTACAGCACTTTAAGCAACGTTGATTCGAAGTTTTTCGAATTTCGATAGTTGCAGCAGTTCTAGCTAGTAGTCTTAGGGTTCTAAAGGAAACTATTATGCGCAAAAACAATCTGATTCTGCGCTTAGAAAACTATTACGCATTAAAGTATATTCATTATGAAGTTTTAGTAAGTTGGGACTAAAATAATATAAAGAAATGTTTCATAATATACCTTATAATACATAGTGTACTAAAAATATAAAATAATATACCTATACATAAAAGTAAAAATATAAAAAATATAAATAATAAAATATAAACAAATATAAACAAAATATGCATGTAACGTACAGAGTGTCCCGCGAATTAACACACATCCGAAGATAGGGTAGAGGACAACAATTGGATATGTTTTGACTTTTTTTTCTGCGGCGCTTTGTTTGGGTGCTGCAGTATGGTAAACGTTCTTTTGCGAAATCAGTTTTTTTAGGTTCATACAGAAACGGTGCGTGATAGCTGGAATCTAATGACAGTGGTGTCAATTTTATTTCGAAATTCTAACATAATGGAGAGTTCAAGATAGCGGAGAAAATTTTTTTACCGAATTCAGTGGCATTTTGTGAAATGGAATTTCAGTTACAGTTAAACAAAGAAACAAAAAAAGACATTAAAATTTTTAAATTTTAAGAAAAACTACATATCTTGTGGTGATCAAAAGATGGAACATATTTAGCTGGAATTTTGTTGGTAATTAATCCTAATTATCGTTAGCAACAATACCAAATATAGCTTAAAATAATTACAACGGTAGAAAGGGCAGATTTGTATATTTAATTCGGTAAAGAAAAATTAATCGAGTCGTATGGTTTGTTAAATCATTTGTTTCAAATGACAGTAACCATAATTTCTCCAACTTTGTATGCGTTTAATATTGATTTGCAAGTGATTAATATTGATTTAATCAAAAAATTACGTTGATATGGATTTTGCTAAAGAGCACGTAATGTCGGCGTTTATATGGTTTACGGGTTGGCAGATGGAAATTGTCGACAAGCTGCTAGATTGTATGCAATTAGGTAGGTAAGGTAGGTACTCTTACTGTACTGCTAGACTTTATTATAAAAACACATATTTTATATAACTTGAAATGTTTCGATAACAATTACAATTATCGTTCTTAGTAAGTGGTAAAACTCGCAGTTGATTTCATTTCGTTATACTACTTCACATTCGTGCTTTATTATATATCCACAACGAAGACACTCTAGTGAAAAAGTTTTCAGCGGAGTCCATCAACGGCTTCTTCGAAGTGGGTCGTTGATGCCAGAACAACACAAGATTAAAGAGAACTCGAATACGAGTACACGCGCAATTGCCAAAGCAATAAACTGTAATAGAACTTGAAATTGTTGTACCCTTATCGTTTACAAAAGACTCAACTTCTGCATGTCGGGAATGAAGCTCACCGATTCCCGTTCGGTAATTCTATGGGGGTTCCGTAGCGTAGAGTAAGGGATTTTCAACAAAGAATCATGTGGGTGGATGAGGCCACATTCCACAGAGATGGCTTTGTGAACTTTAAATATCAGAACGAATGGACTAAAGAAAATCTCCAGTCAATTATCCATCACGGCTCTCAACAGCGCTTTTCGGTAAACTTATGAGCTAGTCTAGTCGACGTATACCTGCTATGTCCGTAGAAACTTCCAGCTAGGCTGGATGGGCAGTCGTATATGGCATTCCTGCAGCATGAGCTTCCATAGTTATTAGATGATTTTCCTTCGGCTCTGCGGAGTTACTTCTGGTTCTAGCACGATGGAGCGCCGTCTCAGAACCTACTTAGATGCGACTTTCCCAATTCTGTGAGCAAAATTCCATTGACTCAAGAAAATTTAGTTTTAACCCGTTCTTTGGAAACGAATTGACAGTTAATAAGTTATTACATTTTAATTTTTTCAGGTAGTTTGGAAGAGATGGACCAACCTATGGGCCACCACCTTCTCCTGACCTGACGCAACTGGAAAGAATAAAGTTGTCCAAAGAAAATGATGTTCATTTTTCCACTAGTGACTTTTGCTATGGGTCCGTAAAGTCATCGAAAAACAAGCGGTTCGATTTTTCTTTACCACATTCAAGAAAATTTAGTTTTAACCCGTTCTTTGGAAACAAATTGACAGTTAATAGGTTAGTACATTTTAATTTTTTCAGGTAGATTGGAAGAGGTGGAACAGCCTATGGGCCACCACCTTCTCCTGACCTGACACAACTGGAAAGAATAAAGTTGTCCAAAGAAAATGATGTTCATTTTTTCACTGGTGACTTTTGCTATGGGCCCATAAAGTCATCAAAAACAAACGACTCGATTATTTTTTTTGCCACGTTAAACATTAAAATTCTGCCATTTCCACAGTTTTTATTATATTAAGCTGAAATTTGGTATTATTGCTAACGATAATTAGGATTAATTATCGACAACATTTAAGCTAAACGCGAGACAATTTTTCGGGCGCCAGAGGACTTGAAGTTTTTTTTAAGTTTGACTGTAACTGAAACTCCATACCACAAAATGTCACTGAATACGAGACAAAAAATTCCTCGACCATCTTGAATTCCCCATTGTGTTAGAATTTCAAAAAAAAAAAAATTCTCATCACTGAATTGGCCACCCATGATATTAGTAGTAAAAATCATTAGTTTCCAGCCATTGACGTGCCGTTTCTGTAAAAACCCAGAAAAACTGATTTCGCTAAAAAAACCTTTACCACACTGCAGCACTCAAACGAAGCGTCGCAGAAAAAAATTGGCCAAAACATCTCTAATTGTTGTCCTCTGCTCCTTCGGGTGTGCGTCAGTTTACGGGAATTTATTTACAGAGTCGCACCATCTCTTACATAGAAATGGACATAGAGGAAGATTTGACATTCTGATTGATATAATATTGTATATAATGTACATAATGCGTGCGTGCGTGTATACGTGCGTGTGTATGTGTGTGAGTGAGTGCGTGCGCGGCTGCGCGCGTGCGTATGTGCGTGTGTGCGTGTGTGCGTGTATGAATGTGTTTGTTACGATGCAGATTAAACCTGAACGTAAACGTACATGGACTAAAGAAGAGAAAAACGTTGCATTGAGTCTATATTATAAATCTCCGGCATTATATTTATTCATGAGGGAAAGTTTAAAGCTCGTGTCACCATCAAAACGTACAATAAGTATGTGGCTTCGAATGACTGAGTTTTGTGCTGGAACAGATAACCATATGTTCATTGCGTTTTATGAATGAATGAAATGAGTATCAAAAAAAGCTCAAAAAACGATTTAATCGAGGGTTTTCAAGATTATGGCCATCTGGGTAGAAAAAATAAAATTGCATCGCAAGCGTTGGTGTTCATGATGCGAGGTTTAATACATAAATGGAAGATTCCTATCAGGTATTATTTATCAGCAACATCTGTAACACATAATGTGTTAAAATGCCTTAGTATCAATAATATTGAGGCATTACAAGCTGTAGCGTTAAATGTCCGAATAGTGATAGGGATCAAGCGGCTAGTTACATACCTGCCTCACATAATTTATATGTGACAGAACATACACTATTTTTTATGTGAATGGCAAAAAAATATTTGCCATGTATGATGTTCCACATCTAATCAAAAGTGGCAGAAATCATTTGCCAGCATATGATACATATGTGAAAGGGGATAAAGTTTCTTGGGATGAGATAAAAACTTGTTATGATATAGACAAACGGTGTAAAACTGCTCGGGCGCTTCCAAAATTAAGTGATTTCCATCTTGCTCCGAACACATTTCAAAGGATACTAGTGAAATGTGCACGCAAATATTTTCAAAATCTGCATCCGCAGCAATTAGGACTTGCGTAAAAAGTGGACAAATTAATAGTGAAAGTGCTCTACATACTGCCAAATTTTTTTTCTTTAAAGCCACTCCTCTGTGAGTCGTAGCCTTAAACTCGAGGGCTCGTGCTTTAAAGGCTCGATTATGCATTAGTGCCATTACTATCACGCTACTTACTAATCAATATATAATCAGTCTATGACCACTCAACAAATTAGAAAATTACATTAAAGATTTCGCGTATGAATTTGCCAATTTTAAACAACAAAGCATTCATATTGAAGATACCGTCCGCACCGGATAACAGAGCGATCCTTATTAGCTTATAATCATTAAAGCACACATACCTTTAATTATTAATAACACCCCTTGATAAAGCGAGAAAGCATTAATACCAAACTGCCAGCCTGTTAATAATCCGAATTTCGTTATTGTAAACTTTGAGATGAATTTCTCAATCTCTAGGAACGTGTAATTTTGATCTACCTTAAACAGTAAAATATTCTGAATATATTGTCATGTACCTACCTATTTGTCAATAAAACTGATTCAACAGTTAACATAATTAATTGTGAATCACTCGGTTATTTTGTTTTTTTTTTCTAGAGTAATCATGTGCAGTGTTATTATAAGTGTTTGTTGTGAACGAATAAGTTCAAAAGTAAATATATAATTAAAAATTGTTATAAATTTTATTGAATACATAAATAAAAAGTTTACCTCGAGTAGCATTTGAGCCTTACAAGCCCCAATAGATGTAAATTTTGTCTTTATGTTCTACATGCATAAAGATAAAATTTACATTTACAACGTGAAGCTATTGAAATACATAGACACCCTAATAATTATAATAGACAAGAAGAAAATCATCATTTAAATAGGTTTTGGTATCATGATTAAAAAAAAGGTATAATGACACGTGTTGATTTTGATTTTAATTTTGACTTTTGGTATGTCTAGGTTTTTTGCTGTGTTTTTCCTAGACCTTGAAGCAAATGCTTTACCAAGTATATACCGAACTGATAGCGTAGTGGTGATACCATCTGCTTAGCATTCGGGAGGTAATGGGTTCGATTCCCGCTACCGTCTACCTTGTATGAGGTTTTTTCAGGGGGTTTTCCTTATACACGTATAGCGGCATGGTCACTGCGTATATGCACACCATATGCGACTACTTAGGCGAATGTTGGGGTAGTATTTTACCCCTCAGAATCCTAACTCCATTCCTTCCGATCCTATCCTGACCACACCCATCCTTAATCCCACCATACATATACACGTAATGTATGTATGCTGGGAAATTATGACTGTGGCTGAAGGAGCTCGGAAAGCTCGAGCAGCCCGCCATCCCCCTTGGGGAGTGAATGAAATACGTGGCCTTTTCCTTTTTCTTTAACAATTATATGTTAAATTACCACAGCACTATAATTTAACATACGTAATTGAAATTAAGATTAAAATTTAAAAAAAATTACGAAAAACGTTCTGCACTATGCTTTTCAACGTTAATAACACTTGCAATTATTACTTGTTAGATTTAACTGGATTATTTTGTTTGATGTCATGTTTACATTTGTGAATACTTCTAGCATTTTCAAATAAAAGTTTTTCATAAATTTTGTTACATGTGTTTTTTGGCTGACATTTTTCATTGCTAGCCTTCGTCGTAGAGGGTGTTATGATTTGTCATCTTTAAGACCGTTTAACAATAATTAATTTTTAATGACCTAATTATTCTTTAATAAATTTTAGTTCTATAGTTAGCTTTATACGTTTCTCAAACTGTTATATTAATAGCAAGCGGATGTTTATGTTTTAATTACTCAACTTTGAAAAAATTGTTTTCAACATCTTTAAATAGATATTACTACTACCGAAGGTAACTGTAAGTTATTAAGTAAGTTGTATAATTTAAAATACACTATTAAAAAACCCAAAAAAGATACGTATTTTATTAAACAAACATATATATGTACAGTATGTCCCCGTATCGACTTTAAAAGAGGGAAAATTCTCTTATTTTTGATTTCTCAGAAAATTTCATTCTTGATAATTTGCCCTGCTTGTTTTCAAACCCCCGTAACACAAATTACTTGCTATTTAACTCAAACGGTTCTCGAGATAATATCATTTTTCTTGAAAAATTCGAGCTTTTCGTAATTTTTTGAAGTAAATTGATTTGTTTCAAAGGAAAAATCAAATTGGTCTCACAAGTTTTAATTAACAAATTTAACAATTGATGGTAAAAATGAAATTCTAAAAAAACTGAACTATTAATTTTCTATTCGAATAATGCTCCTCCTTTTTCCGCACAGATTTCAATGCGAGCTCTGAATTCATTGAAACTGCGCCTTATTTCTTCGATTGAAAGGGACTGGACAGCATTCCGTATCCTATTTTTCAATTGCTCTTCATCATTGTCTAATGGCTCACTGTACACAATTTGTTTTAAACGACACCACAGATAAAAGTCCATTATTGTGAGATCAGGACTTCTCGGCGGCCATAAAATGGGACCATCTCTTCCTATCCAGTTATCATGGAACTCTGTATTGAGCCACTGGCGAACAGTACCGGCATAATGAGCAGGGCACCCATCGTGCTGGAAGAACATTTCAATTTGGTAGTTCAATGGCAATTCATCCAGTTTATCAGTTAAAAAATTTTGCAACATTTCCAAATATGAATAACGGTTCAAATTTTGATCAAAAAAATATGGGCCAATAATTCCATGGTACGAAACCTTACACCACACGTTAAATTTTTCAAACATTGTCTGCGACTAGCAATTCGGAAGTTTGGATTCGTCCTACTCCAGTAACGGCAATGTTGGGAGGAAACGACTCCGTTAGTCGAAAAGGTCGATTCATCGGAGAACATTATTCGTTTATGAAAATTTGAATCTTCCAAAACTCTATTTCCAAACAAAAATCCAGACGTTTGGCTTCATCACCGTTCTCTAAAGTTTGCCTAAATTGCGGCTTAAATGGTAAAATGTTGTTCTCCTTGAAGATTCTTTGTAAATGAGATTTACCTATCCCAATTCGTAGTGCCCTCCTTCTTAAAGACAACCTTGGAACTTCTGTTTCGGAATGAACGGCGAGAACAGTAGCAGCATCTTCTTCATAGAACAACTTCTTTGGCTTCTTTAGGTTTAAAACCGAGCCTGTTTGAAGGAATTTAGTTTTTTGCTCCGGCATTCGAAACGGCAACCTCCGTGTATTTTTGGTTGAATTTTCTGATAACAACTCTGTAGCACTCCTCCCCAGTTCCGTAACATTGAATTAGATAAATTCTTTGTTGTAAAGTCAACATTATAGCATACAATTCAAATTAGCATGAATTAATTTGCAGTTCAACAGAATTATCACATTTGACAATTTCTGTCAGTGGTGTTTTTCAATGAAATCCGCCTACTAAAGTTACTTGTAATAATTAGGAAAAACATTCTAAGTCCAATTTTTCAAGAAAAACGATATTGTCTCGAGAACCGTACGAGTAAAATAGAAAGTAATTTTTAAAGTCGATCCGGGGACATACTGTATATATATATATATATATATATATATATATATATATATATATATATATATATATATATATATATGTATATATATATATATATATATATATATATATATATATATATATATATATTACACACACTAATTTTTCTTGAATGTTTACATATGGTCTATGTATACTTTAAAAAAACGTGCCAATGCAATGTGAATGTAGATGCATAGGCAACCAACATTACACATGACGTATTTTTATAACTCCTCTGTTCAAGCGTATTCATTTTCTTATAGTTAATAGCAAATAGGATGTACGATTAAAAGTAGTAATACTTGGTTAAACGTTATCCTAAACACTTAGCTTTGTTCCTAAGGGAACTATTAGGTATTAATTATGATGAATTACAAAACTGTGTGTAATAATAAAGAAGACTGTGAAGATATACAAATAGTTATGAAAAGATAGACGAACATGTCTATCGTTTTCAAGATACAATGATGTTAAGAATTTTAAATATTTGCAAACATTCCTTAAAACGTAGTAAATGTGTAAGGATTAAAAATGTGCAAATCATTCACTTAATTGTACTACTTTTTGGTTCTTTTTCTAATTTTGTTAAAATCCTCGATGTAGACACTGTTAACTTCGTGACAAAGTTCATTTGTTAGAAATCCATTAGACGGAAGTTAGGTTCTGTTTAAAGTTTGGGTTCACTGGTTTAAAGACTTGGAATGTGGAAGTAGAATTAAATGAATGATTTGCACATTTTTAGTCCTACACATTTACTACATTTTAAGGAATGTTCTCAAATATTGAAAATTCTTATCATTGAAATCTTAAAAACGATAGACATTTTCGTCTATCTTTTCATAACTTGATCTAGAACTATTTGTAAATATATCTTCACAATTTTCTTTATTATTACACACTGTTATGTCATTTATAATAGTTAATACTTAATAGTTCCCTTATGAATAAAATTAATTATTTAGGATAATGTGGAACCAAGTATACTATCAAGCTTTAGTCGTACATCCTATTTGATTTTAACCGTAAGAAAAGAAAAAGCTTGAAGAGAGGAGTTATAAGAATACGTCAAGTGTAATATTGGTTGCGTATAGCATCTACATTCCTAATGCATTAACACGTTTTTTTTTAAGTATACACAGCCCATATGTATACATTTAAGAAAAATTCCCTATATACAGGGTGTTTAAAGAACATGCGGCAAGGGTGATTGCCAGGTAATTTTATACAATAAAGTTCCTATAAACATAGGTCCGCAAAGGCTTCGTTACCGATCTACAGCGTGTTGAAGTTTAATTTAAAAAAAACAGTCAAAATTAGATTTTTCCAAAACGGCTTGAGATATCATAATCAAATTTTACGCGTGTGAATAGCTGTGGGAGACGCATACTTTGCAATACAACACGATGTTTCAGTCGTACCATTGGCGCGCGTATTGGCACGTCACAAGCTATTTTTAAGAAAAAAGTAGAATTCCGCTGATTTCTCTAAAAATAAAAAATATTTTTTAATTCTTTGTTCAATTGTGAAGAAAAAATCTCTCTTGACTTTTTATTGTACGACGTACCGTTTTTGAGTAAAAAAAAACATTTTAGTGCATGTCCATTTATTACAGAAAAAAAGTTTTAAAAATCAAGGGTTTGATTCAAGGGTAAAAACAAATATTTCACCAAACCAAAAATTACAAAAACTGTTCAAAGTGACCACCTCGAGCTCGGATGCATGGATTCAGTCTTCTCCTCATCGACTGGCGAACTCTCAAAAACACCAGGATGTGTTTTAATTGAGTTGCACCCAGCAATGATTCGATTTCTTAAGTCTTCTACGTTTTCCAATGGCGTAGCGTACACCAAGGACTTCAAATGGCCCCACAGGAAAAAATCAAGGGGATTTAAGTCCGGGGATCGTGCAGGCCATAAGTGAGGTCCACCCCGGCCAATCCAACGATTTCCGTATGCTTGTGTTAAGAAATCACGAGCTACTTGACTAAAGTGGGCTGGTGCGCCATCGTGCATATACCAGATTGCATCTCTAATTGCTAATGGTACGTCCTTCAGAAATCCAGGGAGCGTGTTTTCCAAAAAGTTGCGATACACCTCTCCGGTAAGTCTCCCGGGTAGAAATACCGCTTCAATTAGGCAGTCACCCACAATCCCAATCCAAACGTTCAAAGAAAACTGATGTTGAAAACGATCTTCAACAATTTCATTTGGATTTTCTTCACACCATACATGGTTATTATGGAAATTCCGTATTGCATTTCTTGAAAAACTCGTTTCATCGGTGAACAGAATCAACATCAGGAGTTGAGGGATTTGAACCATTTTGTGCAAAAGCCATTGGCAGAATGCAATGCGAGGAGGAAAATCAGCAGGAAGAAGTGCTTGAACGCGTTGTATATGGAATGGATACAACAAATCTTCCTTAAGAACATGCCAAATTGTTCCATTACTTACATCCAAAGCGTCAGCAATTTTTCGAGTAGAAGTACCTCGATCTTCTTCAATCATGTCCAGCACATCCTCTTCCAGCTCTACCGTTCTTGCTGTCCTTGGCCTTCCTGCTCCTCCATTTCGTCTTAATGTGCCTGTTTCATAAAGACGCCGATGAATACATTTGAATTTTTTTCTATCAGGAGCAATACGGCCCGGAAATCTTTCAGTATACAACCGACTAGCTTCTAATGCATTCCCATCAGCAAGTTCATAAATGTAGTGCATGTCGGTCATCTCGTTCAATATGTCAGTGAATAATACAGGAATATTTAAAAATATTTTTGTACGCATGATAAATGGACATGCACTAAAATGTTTTTGTTACTCCAGAACGGTACGTCGTATGATAAAAAGTCAAGAGAGCTTTTTTCTTCACAATTGAACAAAGAATCCAAAACTATTTTTTATTTTTAGAGAAATCAGCGGCATCCTACTATCATATACTAGCGGGGTGAGGGGGTATTGGTTCCATGGCTATGTTCTGATACGGTCGATAACCCAATTGTAAGGCTAGACGTTGTGAGAATCCGAATAGCGAGAGTTTTTTTAATTTCGTAGTGACGCGCTTGGTTGGATTATGATATTCGATTGTTAGCAGTTTACTTATTAGTACATGGTTATTTAGCTCGCTGATAACTTCTTCTATGCTGGCGTAATTTCCCGAAGCGAATCGTATCACGTACCAGCCATCTTCAAAATAAATGATCTTCTCGTTGTCGAGTTGAAAATATTCTGCGGCCTTTTTTAATATCGTTTCTAACACGTTCTCGCCAGGTGGTTCTGTTCTATAATAAATTAAATTATCTGTTGCACTTACAACGGCAAAAGAACATGGGTACTGAATTTCCGATATCCCTACAACCCACGAGCCCGTTAATCTTGTTCGTTTTGGTAGTTGCGTAATAAAACTTGACGTCATATTACCTGGAAAATACGTCATAGAGCTATTACTCAATAAGGTAAGATAAAACTCCATTTTTATGTATCTCTCAACTGCGAAGCTAACACCCAGCTATTAAATTTGTCACTGTATCCACGCCACTTGACCAGGTATTGTTTATTTCGCCCACGGCTCTTCTCTGCTAGAATCTTATCGACTTTGAATAGAGTATCTTTATAAACCGTAACAACTTGCAATTCTTCTTCGTAAAAGGTGCCCTCGACAGGATCGTTATTAAGATCGATTATTCCATAAAATGGTGGTCTTCTTTTTATCACCGTACTAACTGTAAAAAGTTCCTCGCTCCAATTCGTTTCATATCCCTTCTCAAAGGTGCACTTAGTTCTGGCGATTCTGACATGCTCACCGACTTTATATTTAGGATGGCGTACTGGACCTAAACCTCTCGCGTACAGGTTATTCCACACTTCCAAAATGTTTTTATCGTTTACAGCCGAGGGGGCCATCTTTATACTTGAATGAGGGCTATTGTTGCAGGCAGTCACAAGTCTTTCGAGTACCTCAATATATCTGTAGGAATTTTTGTAAATGAAATAACGCCACATCTTTGTTTTCAATGTTTTATTAAATCTTTCAACTACAGATGCTTTTACATCAGGGTTATTTGTTACATAGAAATTGATATTTTGTTTCTTGAAAAAGTTTTGCACGCTGTTCGCCACAAACTCTTTGCCTTTATCCGTCTGTAGATTTGCCGGGGTATTGTCGCAATCCTTAAGAATATCCGCGAATGCTTCAATTACAGATGAGGCTGTCTTCGTTCTAAGTCCTCTCGCCCATGCCCTCTTGCTAAATACATCAATTACCGTTAGTATGTAGTTGTATCCGCTATTGTGTTTACTTAAAGTTCGCATATCACAAAGATCCGCTTGCCACAATTCGTAAAGGTTACCCACAATATATTTATTTCGTGGAAACTTTTTTCTGACTGGTTTATGTACCGTATAAGCTTCCTGTGTCTGTAGCCAGTTTTTTACTTCACCATATCTACCCTTTACTGTATTAGTTAAAGGTGTTATACCAGCGAACCCAGCAGGGTGAGAGGGATCATAGTATACAGCATCCATGTTATGGCCGCCACGAATCCCAATCTAGTGAAAGTCCTCTTCTTTTTCTTTGAGAGATTCTTCCCGCGTTTCACTATCAGCATCGTAATTCTCACCTATAGTTGTGAGGGTCCGCTCCACGCTGGGTGATACAGAAACATCATACCTTTGCGTATTTCCGATAAACTCTCGTGGTATATTTATCTCTTTAATGTACGTCGCAAACTGACGCCAACCGCGCGAGTTTGTAGTTTTTCGTTTTCTTAACGTCTCGTGAACCAGATCGATAATGTTGGAATGTGGTATGATCTCAACTTTTATTGTGACAGTACCCCTTTTGTCCCAAAAAACATTGCTGCTCGTATTCAGTATACGTAACAAATTCGCGCCTTTTCTCTTATATGAAAGCGGAAGCGTTGATACTATCTCGTCGTCTGTCAGTCTTTTGCGTTGCGGTAAATCTCTAATATCATCAGCAACAGCGTCGCCGCTAATTGTTATACTGGCAGGCTGACGTAACTGACTGAAAAAGTGTAGATACCTTTGAAGAACTTGGTTGTACTGCTGCCATTTGTCATAGTCGACCATTTCAGTTTTTAAAACTTTATCCATATCGTTACCCAGCTGCGTTAAAATGTTGTTTTGTATAACATCTGGTGCCTGTAAGCGCTGTATAAAGTCCATCGGTAGAATAATCATCTTCTTCAGAGTGTGGTCCATGGTTATTGAAACAGATTACCCAGAATTCCCCCGAGTAATGGTCCTAACAGGAGTGGTAGAAATGCACCACCTTTCTGTACAAGAAACTGTTTCTTCTTTTTTATAGATTCGCCTCTCTGTGCCAAACGTCTTAAAGTGTGCTAATGTTGAGAGAGTCGCTGCTTCTGATCAGCTGACAGAGGTACACGACCTTTTAAAATGTTATGTGCACACTCGCAAATACACTCTACCTGCTTACAATCCAAACATTTCAATAAAGCGTCACGTTGACTTTTACTTAGTCTGGCTAATGCACGTAGGATATCAGTATTCTCGTTTAAAACGTCACCCATCATATATGATGTAATCTTTACGACTGTGAGACTTAAACCCTTTTTTCGCTATATATACCTGGCAGATACCTTGAGGCCCGAATATGTTTGTTCTATAACGTAGCACATCCGGTGTGTTCTGTTTTAAATCGAACAATAAATATCCGTGCGGACTTGAAGTAGCATCTTGGTACGCGGCTTCTAAAAATTTTGGGTTGTCCGGCGAAATCTGTCTCGCTAAATGCTGTATCTGTCACGTGGGTTCTTAAACAAAATTATGTAATTTGCGTTAAGAAAAATATCCCGCTGTCCACGTCCTTGATGAAATATGTTCTGCGTTAAGAAAAACACACTTAGATTTCGATGATGATAGCCCTTTCTAAAAATATCAACCACAGAGCTGTTAGTTTCGCGTATTAGAACGTCAATTATTATTAAGACAGGTTTTTCCCCGTCAAACATCAGGTAATATATCAGGTAAACCCTTTTGAAATTCCACAGAGAGATCTTTGAATAAAGACTGCCACTCACTGTAAAACCAGATAATTTCTTCAAAACCTGTATCGCAGGCGGTTTCGATATTTTTTAGAAAATCATCCCGACGGACCTGCAACTATCGCCGAAAAGGCGTGCTTAAACTGACCTCCCATCTTGAATCGCTAAACGATACTAACAGATACTCCACCAACAGCTTCGTTTAAATAGACTAAATAAAAAATCTTTATGCAATTTCCAACATTGTATGTGTGTGCAACCTCCAGGGGCACTGTTCTTAATATAGCCTGAAGGACCATAATACCATCAAAATAACCCTAATACTAACCCCAAGTCCAAGTCCACCCCCAGGTCCAACCCTAAGACTTATCCCTAGACCAGCCCCCAGCCTCCAGCCCTAAGACTTATCCCTAGACCAGTCCCCAGCCCTAAATACAGCCCTAAGCCAAGCCAAGACCAGCCCCACCCCCTAAATACAGTCCGCACGTTAGCAACCACAAAAAGTTCTAGCTGTCAAAAAGTCCTTAATACAACCATAAGGTTTGAAAAATAACCCCCAAAAGAAAGCATAAAAAATAAGGGTTAAAAATACGGTCCTTCACGTAAGCCATTAAAAAAATCAAAAATGTTCTTAATACTACCAATAACAATTAAAGTTAAAAAATTGCTGCCAATGGTGCTTAATTAGGGATAAAAATTCCATCAAGGGTTGAAAATACACGTCTTATACGTAAGCGAGTAAAAATAGGGGTTAAAAAGGACCTTCGAGAAGAAAGGGTTGAAAATACGGTCTCACCCGTGGGTGTGTAAAAAATAGGGGTGAAAAAATACGTCCTACACGTAAGCGAGTAAAAATAAGGGTGGAAAATGCGGTCTCCCACGTGGGCGGTCTTGTGACGTCAAAATCCAAGATGGCGGTGACAAGTACCTCCCTTCTACTCAAGCCGTTTTGGAAAAATCTTATTTTGACTGCTTTTTTAAATTAAACTTCAACACGCTGTAGATCGGTAACGAGGCGTTTGCGGACCTATGTTTATAGGAACTTTATTGCATAAAACGACCTGGGAAATCGCCCCCTTTAATATACCGCATCTTTTTTAAACACCGACCATAATTAAAATCTGATTCTCTGCGATTCTGATATATATATATATATATATATATATATATATATATATATATATATATATATATATATATATATAATATAGAATCCAGATTTTAATTATGGTCGGTTATAAAGATCGTAAGAGGACACAGCAAGAGGTCTGTAAGCCTTCGAATGAAGTTTATCCAAATCGAGTACCAATTACTCAATCGGTAAAAGGTAAAGTAATTCAGGGAAACAGGTCATATCAAGGATTTTCCAAAAGCTGGTACACCAAACGTGGCAACAAACGAATATAGAAAATTAAAGGTATTGTTAGAGATGACAGAAAATCCACACACTTCAACGCGTCAGTTAGTTCTAAACCATGACTTAAGTGACGATTCCATTGGTAGTATACTAAAAGAGGAAAAACTGCACCCATATAAACCTATTTTATTGCTGAAATTTTCAGAAGGTTACTATGACCGACATGTTGAGTTTTGTGAGCTTGTGATGGAGGCCACATTTTATTTAAACGGAAGGGTAAATAGACATAGAATGAAAATTCCCATTGGATGATCTAACAGCATACCCAAAAACCCCAAAGATTAATGTATGGGCAGGGATTTGCTGTGATCTCATTATTGGTCCTTTTTTATAAATGACAATTATTGCAAGAGCAAATTATTCCAGCTTATCAAAAACCACTCCCAAACGTTGATCTGTGGTTTCAACTAGATGGGCCACTACTCTAAATGTGCGAAGATATTTAGATGAAGTCTTTCCGAATCATTGGATAGGTAGCCGAAGGACTGTCGAATGGCCTCCGCGATCTCTGGATCCTACAGCGTGCTATTTTTTTCTTACGGGGTCATTTAAAATCTAAGGTGTACAGAATCTGACCCGATAATCTGGATGCACTACAACAAAGAATAATCGACAAAGCACAATTATTACCGCCTAATTCATTAATAAATCCTATTCGTGGCTTTTATGACAGATTGGGGCATTGCGGGTCTGTTAATGGTGAACGTTTTGAGCATTTGTTGGGTTAAAAACGAAATGTTTTTGTTAGAAATTTCAATTTATTTAATTACTTACTGGGTTTGAGTTGTGTTTTTGTTGATAATAAAGTTTGTTTTCCAATTTGCAATAATTTTTTTTTCAAAAATTTTCTTATGTACATCAAATTTTTTATGCTGTAATTTTAACAATTGAAATAAAAGCGTGAAACAAAATTATGACAACCAAAATATTTTTTCTGACATATGCACAATATGAGCATTATTTCATAAAAAAACTTTTGTTTTGAAAGTTTTATGATAAAATGTACGGTTACAGCTGCATAACCATTAATCTAAACATTTTGGGCACCCTGTATATATATATATATATATATATATATATATATATATGATTAGGGTAACCTTGACTGACTAATTTAGATAAATAAATACTAATTGAGGTTGCAGTCAAGGTAGAAAAGGTCAGGATAGTAAAACCCTTTGTTGCTGAGTCGAGCTTTCGGAATTCTTTATTCCTTTATCAAGACAAACTAACGTGAGTCATTAATTAAAGTTACACATATACGCAATACAATTTTTAACACATAACAGAAACATCGCCACTAGTCAACGATCTGAAAAATGTGGGTACTTATGTATCATTGCGGAAACATAACTAAAATCTGCAATTTTATGTATATTTTGTGGAATTCAAATAACATTAAGATAACAAAATTCCACATTTTTTTACATATTGTTGCCCTTGACCTTCGACCCAGCAAAAGTTGCTCGATCAAGATTAAAATAGGTGCTTCACATTTTTAACCGGTATCAAGAACAGATTAAAAAGAAGTCGCGTCGCCTATCCGTCAACATGGACATTGGCCTCCATTAGAGGAGAATGTATTAGTAGTTGTGAGGCAAATCGCCTTTCAATTTTTGTGACTTCATTTGACCTTGGGAATTTCCCACGGCCTAGCACTTGGCTGACCTCCATTTGACCTTGAGAAAGTTATTTACCTGGAGAAACAGGTTTTCACCTTGAGAAAGTGGCCTAAGACTTGGACTTGCGCAGGGGTTGGAAAATGTTTAAATGGAGGTTCTTGTAAGACAGGTGTGAGGACTAGCTGTTAGAGCTGCTGCCGCGCTGAGAAGTTGTTTTAATAGAGGTTCTTGTAAGACAAGTGTACGAGCTATCTCATGGACCTGGTGCAGCGCTGAGAAATTGTTTTAATAATAAAGAGGTTCTTGTAAGACAACATGTATCAAGGTTACCGATATTTTTTATAAAAGCGGTTAGCCTTGGGATTTTTTAGAATAACTCTTAACTAAAAACTGGTAAAACCTCTTTTTTATTTTATCAGGATAGAATGTAAACATGTAATGAAGAACTTAAGCGCTGGTAAATTATTCAATCTAAAAGTGGTTTGACCTTGAGAAAGTGGTTAACCTTGAGAAACCTATTTACCTTGAGAAAGTTGTTTACTACAAACTTGTTTTACGTTGAGGTAGCGGTTGACCTTTGACCTGGCCATGTGAATTGACCTTGGAGAGATACTGTAAAAGCGTGCATTTGCGTTAGTTAATTTAGTTCTGTTTTATCGTTATGGAATCTTTAAATGTAAACCAGATTTTCGGTGTTTTTTCCTGATGGGTTATTATTAACCGGCGAGCTGCTGATAAAGGCATACAATATAATTAATTACAAGATTGTGTTTGAACATGACACTGTCGATTCGTTGGAAGAATACGATAATTTTGTGGAGGCTGTACCGAGAGTTGGTGGAATGTAAGTATATGTTTTGTTTTTATTTTAAAATTTTAATACTTTTTTAAAGTCCTGCTCACGTAAACATGGAGGAGGTGTTTTATGGAAATGATGATGAAGTGATGGAGAGTTCCGCTTGGGAGAACTTGATAACGGTATGTCGTTTAATTTTCTATTGTTTCGTTTACTGAGCAAGTACATTATAGGGGCAAGGCCAATCGGACTCAGGCTTTCAGCAACAAGAGGCCGGACCATCATCTACCCAAATGAATCATATTAATATAATTGGGGAATCAAACAATAAATTTATAAAAAAATGTAATGCAACATGTAAAACGCTGAGGTTTACGTTCAACGACGAAACGTGCAGGCATAATCTCTTAACATGGCTACAGGTAAAAAATTTCGCTTCCTAAAATGTTATTTATCTAAGACATATCTTTTTACAGAATGCATTTGACGAACTGTATACATACATTGTCAAGGATGCGGCTTCGTCAGACCGTGTTGGTATCGCGTTAAGGAACATTTAGAAAAGTGGACCAGTTGTCGGTGAGAGTGATAATGTCACTACCGCAAAAAGTAATGCAGAGCAATGCTAGCTTTTTTCGAGTGACTTGTTAGTTTTAAACGTGGATAGTGTTGGTACCGGTTGGCTATGGACACAAAAACTTGACAGGTTTAAAATTTGAAGACTTTTGTAAAGCCAAAGGACAGGGTATTATTGTTGTACCAGCAACAATCAACGAAAACAATTGTTTAGCGTGGGCACTAGTCTTAGCAATAGCGCTTAGAAATAAAGATACAATGCAAACTAGCATGGAAACGGGTTGCCCCTTACTTCAAGAGCGAGCTATGCAGCTTTGCCAAAACAGTGGTGTAGATCTTAACCAGGGTGGTAGTTACGTGCATATCCAAGCATTTCAAAATCATTTAACTTCATATACCATTGTAGTTTATAATTGGCGAATAGATAATTCAGCGTCCTAGGCAACCAGGTCGTGTAGTTTTAAATTTGTTATTAGAAGATAACTATGACGTCATTACCAGCCTCACTTCTGCATTTACTTGCAGTTATTACTGCGACCAGTGCAAAAAACGTTGTAATAGAAAAAACGACATGTGAAATGTATGTATGTATCTGTACAAATAGTCTATCGACATGTAAGTTTTACAATCTCAAGGTTCAAACCATTGAAAGTAACTTTTGTACTAATTTGCATGTTTTAAGGTGTTTTAATTACAACCTTGTATTATTTTTTGAAATATATTGCATTCTACAAACAATTTATCATACGGTGAAAATCATTTCTAAGAAATGCATGTTGTACATAACGACATTATGCGTCTCATTAATTCAACGTATGTTATAATACTGTAATTAACTTTTAAATTAAAATATACAGTAGTACAATCTAACAGTCTTTTTTAAATATTTACGAAAAACCCAGCACGTGTTTTTAAAATGGCCATACACCGTCGCATGAGTTTCTCTCCACTGGAGAAAATACCGGGGTTGACCTCACGTCATAAAATGATAAAACAAGCTCGGTTCAAAATTATCCGCTACAAAGTATGAATCAGCCTTCTTTAAAATACCCTTACATGACCGCAATCAACTTTAAATTAAAAAACATAAAGTAGTAAATTCTAGCTGTCTTTTAATATAAAAAAATGGCCTTACTATATAAATGTGAAAGGAGACAGTGAATGGTGAATGCGAGTTTTTACATTCTAAAAACGGTTAATAATGGAAAACCCCTATTGACTATAACTTGGTAGGGATGACGTCAGAGTTTCAATGATTTAAATAGTGGGTTCAGTCACGGTAAAATTCAGATGCTCTCAACCTGTAGAAGTGTTCCTTACTACCATGCAGGCTATTGATACTGATAGCTTGGTTTGAGTTCCACCATTTCCTTGAGGTGTACAAGTTTTTTTTATACCTCGCAAGCTGTTGAGACTGAAAATTTGCCCCAAGTGCCATCATCATTATTATCTTCTCAGAGAGGACCAGACGAAACCTCTGTATTTATTAATACAAGTTACGAGTTCGGGGTAATTCCCTAACATTTTATGAATGTATGTATGTTTGTACTGACCCCTTCTCTGGGTGACTTTATTTATGTTTTGCCGCGGCTAGACTGCAATCGGTCTTTAGATTGAAACTAAAAAGGGGGGTGGGTTCGTCGGAATATTTAACTTTAGCTCCACACTGCACACATAAATAATTATGGTAATACGGTAAAAAGGTATATTGTCCTATTATTCACAACTCTAAGGTATTTACACTTAATCTAATTAACTATCTGATTAACATAAAACTTAACACTAAGGAAACGTTAGGATGGAGACGGCGACGTCGGGGCGTCCACTCGGTTTGGGACGGCACGTCTTTGATGTCCTCCTTCCTTCCTTCCTTCCACTAACTCGATACAATTGTTTATTGCTGTCGCAGTCGTTTCTGCAAATAGATTTTAATACTCTCTAGTTACATTCAATGAGGAACGCAATATTTAAATAATTAATAGCGTTGCGTTTAATTAATTATTTAGGCTGGATACGGCCCTGTCTACAAAAGAAAAGAATTTATAAACAAACTACTGGATATTAAAACGAGGTTGCGCGAATCTAGGTCACCAGTGAAAATCGATATCCCGAGTTCACGATAGTACGCATGACGGTTATACCGGTCTAATTGCGTGCGGCTCTTTCCCTTTAGTACTTTCTGGAAGACGGACAGGCGCGTACGCTTCGTGGAGCAATTTACTTTCGCGATGTATTATGTTCTAGAATATGACTTCTTCAGAGGTTTACTTTTGCATTAAATTTAGATTAGGCGGATTATACACGTTTGGTTGTATAAGTAATATATTCGCACGTTATCTACTGGGAGGTAATTTTATGGCGGTGATTTCTTTTATGCAAATGAAAGAAATCTCACGTAGATACAACCGAACGTTACTTACTAGTATACGTAGAAAACACGTATTTATTAAAGGTGGTTTTTATACTTGCGGAATAAGCTGGTGGAAAACAATTAATTGATGGTTTTCGTAAAATTCGTTTACCCAGCGCGTGGTTATCGAAGTACGGTTTTCTGCAGGTCTTTGACGGATACTCCACGTTTAAGTTGATTTGTGATTATAAGCACTTCGGTCCTTCTCCAGCGAGCTGGTGAATTCAGGTGTTCAGAGTGTAAGTGATAGTAAATAATAAAAGCTGCAGGTCTATACAGTCCTACTTAGCTCTCGTCATCAGGTATATGGTAGCGTCTAGTGTGGGTATACACGCCCGACTACCTCGGGACCTAGCCCGTAGCGCTCTGGGGGTTTTGTGTGTATGTGTGTCCTATGCACGCCCGACTACCTCGGGACCTAGCCCGTAGCGGTCTGGGGGTTTTGTGAGTGTATTGTTGTTCTCCCGACTACCTCGGGACCTAACCCGTAGCGGTCTGGGGGTTTTGTGTGTGTATGTGGGTTCTGAATTACTCTACAGACTTACGTGTTGTTAATCACAAAGATCGAAGATAGCTATTTATTTACAAAAGGTTCGCGATACGCGTTCTGCAAATACAAGGAGCTAAACTCGCAGTGGCTATTACTAGGTCTGCGGCGATTTACATTAACGCGATCGTCACGTGCAGGTTCTCAGGAACAGGAGTTAGTCAACCGGACTAACTAATACAGGAGTTGGTGAAACCAACTAAATAATTCTCGGCGGCGGAATGCGTACAAGTGGCGCGACGGAACTCTTATACTTCGGCTGCTGGTCGGCTGCGGTTACGGCTACGGTTACTACTTACTGAAGTAGTAATACTTGTTTCACTTCTTCTCTAAAAGGTGCGCGTCGCGGTTTTTATAGGGGACTCTCGGTAGGCGGTGTTGGCTTCCGTTTGGGGGAATCCTTTCTGTAATTGGCGGAGATTACTCTGACGTATAAAACTTTCAATGTTTTATGAAATCTACGTTGGAGTGGAAACAGATTAATTTTTGTTGTGCAATCTAACGAAATAAATAATGAGAAATATTAAGTTAGTTACTTTACTGAGTCATACGGAATACTAAGAAATATTAGATCAACTCGTGCAGGTGTTTGAATACTGAGAAATCTTACATCATTTCTTTTACGAGGGCTGATTGTTGAATAATTAATTAATCAAAAAAATTTTGTAAGGAATTGCGGTTCGTTACATGTTTAAGGTCTTATAGTATTGTTATAGATTAGGATATGTATTATTTTTAATGTAGGTTCTACTGCCCAATTAATTTAATTCTGACGGGGTGTGTGTGTGTGTGTGTGTGTGTGTGTGTGTGTGTGTGCGTGTGCGTGTGCGTGTGCGTGTGCGTGTGCGTGTGCGTGTGCGTGTGCGTGTGCGTGTGCGTGTGCGTGTGCGTGTGCGTGTGCGTGTGCGTGTGCGCGTGCGCGTGCGCGTGCAGTGTGCGTGTGCGTGTGCGTGTGCGTGTGCGTGTGCGTGTGCGTGTGCGTGTGCGTGTGCGTGAGCGTGTGCGTGTGCGTGTGCGTGTGCGTGTGCGCGTGCGCGTGCGCGTGCGGGTGCGTGTGCGTGTGCGGGTGCGTGCGTGCGTGCGTGCGTGCGTGCGTGTGCGCGCGTGCGCGTGCGTGTGTGCGTGTGTGTGTGTTAGTTACAAGCTAAGGTAGTATTGTACAGCGTATACTGAGGAATTTTTTAGTCCCGTATTAAAAAAGCACTTATATGAATATTCCACAGGTCTTACAAGCAGTTAATTAGTAAAGTTTACAGAAAACATTTTATTACCTATACATCGCAAACAAATGCGGATTAGCTAAGAAATACACTGCTAGGTGACTCCACCCCTATAACAGAAAACACTCGCTGTTCCTTACACCGGTAGATGATGACTCACCAACAAGCCCTAATTACTTCCTGAAATATTCTGCTAGGTAGCACCACCTTTATTACAGAAAAATACTCATTAACCCATATCCCGCTAGATGGCTCCACAAACAAGGTCTGTCCTACAAGTTAGCATTAGAGTCCCCATCAAGGGCCTAACACAAGACCCTATCTTATGAGGTAGATTAGGGGTCCATACTATTTCCAACCAGGGGGCGTAGGGCTACACTTGTCTTATGAGACAGCATTAGGGTCATTTGTGATAGGATCACGATTTTCTAGCGATTTACCGTCAAATTTTTGTTGTCAAGTTGAGTTTTATGAATAAATTGGTTTTACGTGTGTTGCAACCTTTAAGGAAGGTGTGTGGCGAGCTTAAGTTTTTTTGTTTGTGAATTATTATTTCGTAATTTAGATTGTTTTCCTTATTATTCCCCGTTTATTGAATGTTGAGTGACGTATTATTTGTAAATAGTTATATATAAGTGTAAATGAGGTTTATTTCGTTCGATTTCCTTAAAAATTCAGTAACTTAAAGAAAGAGCGTAGATTTAAATGTATATGATGTTATGCTGGCGACAGGAAGACGAGTAATTATAGTGGTTCAGATTAATATTGAGTATGTTGGTTTTAAGTCATAGAGGTAGAATGTGGGACTAATTGTTTGTACTTTATTGAAAATATAGGGATATTTTGCACGTTAAATCTGCTGACGTTTACACTTTTGCCAACTATCGAGTCCTTACGATGGGAAACGAAGTTTGTGTGTAGGGGGTATCAAATCTTCTCCTTCCGTTTTTTTAATTTGTGGAACTAAATTAAATAAGATTTTTTTGTGAGTGGTGTGATTCAAAAATCCAAGATGGATTTTTGGATATAATTTGGGGGATTCTGAAACTGACCGCGCTCTCGAGTAGTAGTACAGTGACGTTTGTTGTTACGCTTTAAGGGGTGGTTTAGAACGTTGATATATTGGACCTTTTGGTGTTTAACGAACGAACTTTGTGTATTAAGGGTAGTTAGCTACTTCTAAAGAAAACCTGTGAAGGGATTTTAAGTAAAACTGTTCAATCACCAAAGGATTATACCTAGTGCCGATTTCGATTTTACGTAATCAAATACCTAGAGATCATCGTTGTGTTATATTAGTGCTTCGGTGAACTCATTGGTTTATATCGCTTTTGCGGGTTTATAAAAATTAACGTTTTTGAAGTGCCACTTAATTGCCGTGCAAAGCGTGTTGAAATATAAAGAAACTTTCGCAGTATATTAAAATTACATTTATTTAAATAAAGTTATTAACCTTTTGGATTGTTAGTGTGAATAAAACTATTTGAAAGATAAAAGTGAACAAGCAAGTTGAGCGCACAAATTATTATTTTGAAAGAAGTTTTTAATTAATGCAGGAACATTTTACCGAGATTAAATCAAGGAATTGTTTGTGTACAAAAGAATATCAGTCAACATTTTCATTCATCATTTGTCAGAGCAGTGAGATTCCATTTCCGTTGTAGCTGTAAGCGATTACCTGGTTCGTTTTCAATTGTTGTAACACAGGAGAGGTGTTAATCTAGACATTAAGGTAATATAATATTGTGTTTTTTTTTCTTGAATATTTTCAAGATTTCTTGTGTGTTTTGAATTATTTTTTTTGTTAACGAAGGTTTGAAAGCGGTGTAGTATTTTTTTTTTAAATTAAGTTGTTGTTTTAATTTAGTTATTGTAATTAATCATAATTCTGACGCTCCGCCTTCACACTTTTTTTTATTTTAGTAGTAAAGGGCACTTGACCCTATAGTAGTGTGGGTAAATAATCCACGATATATATATATATATATATATATATATATATATATATATATATATATATATATATATATATATATATATTATAATTATAGTCAATCTAGAACGGCGTTACGCAGGATCCTGGCCAGACATTCTGTCGCCTTTTAAGCCTTTGTATTTTTTTGTTTATACGCATTATCGTATGGTTATATTTATCTTATTTTTTTATTTTATTATAGCTTTGTTAGGTTTTATAAATTTGTTTTAATTCTGTGAAAACCCCTTTTGTGTTACATAAAAGTTTTTTTGCGTATTGCAAGTTTCCCGGTAGTAAATTGTAACGTAACTAAGTTACAGTTTTTTTTTATTGAGTAATAGCGTTAATGATATTTAGTGTTTTATTTGATTTTTAGTTGAGTATTAATTCATTTAGAGTGCATTCTATAGCTTGTTTTTTTTTGTTTTGTTTTGATTATTATTTAATGCCTAATTATTTACACTGAGGTGCAGTAACGTAACTTTATTGAGTGTTTATCACACTTTTATTTGACAGGCGTGTAGTGCTATTTTGAAGCCCCATTTCAGGTGGTTTGCTGAGTTGTCCAGGACACCTGGGATTGATTGCGGATAGGTAAGCGTATGTATTTTGTATGTTTAGACACGCTATGTACTCGTAATTTTGGCACGACGTCCCTTATTTTGACTACCAAACATTCTGACGCCTTTAACCGAACCGATTACGTTTTCTCCCCCTATTTTGACTTACGTACGATTTACTATTCTGGATGTGCAAAATTCATCAACATCATACCCATACCCATACGCTGGCTAGTCGGGGCAAAAAGGCCAGTTTTATCTGTAATCCCGTTCTACCACCCGTTTATACCGTTACACATTATTCAAATTTCAGATTTCCAGCACAGGCCCAGTCAAGAGCTAGCTCCTACACCTGTGTTATAAGATAGCGCAAAGCATCTAACCCCTAAGAGTTATTTCCTACACTTGTCTTAGAAGAACCTCCATTAAAACAATTTCTCAGTGCGGCAACAGGTCCAAGAGCTAGTACCTACACCTGTCTTACAAGAACCTCCATTAAAACATTTTTAAATCCCTGCGCAAGTCCAAGCCCTAGGCCTCTTTCTCAAGGTAAAAACCTGTTTCTCAAGGTAAACAACTTTTTCAAGGTCAAACCGAGGTTAGCCACGTGGTAGGCCGTGGGAAATCCCCAAGGTCAAATGACGTCACAAAAAGTGAAAGGCGATGTGCTTCACTACTAGTTATATTGATCATGGTGTTCGTTACAATGTGACGCATATATAAAATCTCCCCGAGAAATACCTTCCAATGCCATCTATATTGTCATAGGTTATCCACTGAAAATTTGGTTGACCTGCTTTGATCCAGTGAGTATCAACCGACCAAGTTCAAAATAGGAGCGCACCTTTAATCCTTCATTTAAAACCAGAATACACTCGACGTGGAGTATTGAACCAAATAACCACTCAGTATTCGTTCGATTGGTAAAGTGTTACAAACAAACACAGAAAACTGACCAAACGTTGTCGACTCAAAGTAAACAGAAAAAAGATTAGAATTAATATTTCAAATCATTTCTATCAAAAAGAACTGTAACATCCAAAAATGCACAATCAGCCAACACCTTCAGCGCTTTGGGCCAAGTGTTAAGAGATGGAGTTGACAGCATTATCATCTAAAAAGTATTTTTCTGCCACATTTTATTTAGAAGTACAAGAAGATGCAAACCACAGAAACAACATACGCAGTGCTAAAAGTTAGGCGTATACTACACTTATACCAGTATAACAAATAGTTATAATAAATAAATTACGTTCTCCTTGTAACGCACTCGACACATAAAATTTCGATACAAATTGGTAAGAGTAACAAATAGAAGACACTCAAATAATTTTGGATTATAACACGGATGTATACGCTTGTATTAAAATTTAAGCGATCAAATAATAGGATGTTAATCTCAAAAGGCAGCGTATTCACAGGTTAGTATACACGAAAATATAATTAAGTATACACAAGTATGTATTAAACGTTGTCAACCACAGTAAGAAAATTCACAGAAATGGTTACCTTGACTTCTTACAACCCTTTTTGTTGTACAAGCATAACCCAGAGGAGGAACTCCCCGTCGGCCTCAGCAATGTGAGCGACGTTGTGATGGCGCCCCAAACTGAAAATATACCGCCACTCGTGGATTCTTCGCTTTCAAATTGCGTTTGGATAAAAATTACAATTGGTTGTACGTACACTAATATTTATACTTCCACATTACTTGTCAACTTTAATTATATACAAGTTCTGAATAACACTTATTGTTTCTAAAACAACGAAAAGCTTGTTTAATTACAGCGAGTTACTTGTTATCGGAGAACTGTGAAATTGATGTCTGGAAATTAAGAACGAACGTTTGGTCTCTTCTGCATAAAAGCGATAACTACTCCTTAGAATCAGGGAAGGCGCTAGATGAAAACGCTCAACACCTTCTCCTTGGATTTTCGATTAAGTCACTTTGGGCAAGCTGTACTTAACGATAAATCAGTCTCGTGGTGGTTGAACGACACAATAAGATCCCTTTAAGGGTTGTTTGTGGGTTAATGCCTCTACTAACACGGATTATGGGTAACGACGTTTCGCAGTACTTCTCTCGCTGCCGTAACCGTAGCTCTTTAACGCCTCTGCTTCGTGAATAATCTTTAGATGCCACATTGGATTTTTATATCTCTACTACTTAATTAGCCAATTATAAAAAGATTACTTAAATTTTTTTGAATAAGCGCCAACACGAATCAAACTCCAGGGCCGTCGGAAAAATTGCATCACCAAAAAAACCCTTATCAGAGTAAACGGTATCTTGTAAATTAAAATTTTCATAACGACGCTAGACCTTAATGCCTCTTTGTTTAAGACCAAAAATCTTTATCGAAATATTCGGACAATTTGTCGCCTACAACGTCTTAATAAAATGCCACCTATGCCTTTTTCTACGCTATATTTAAATACGAAGTAACAATTTCAATGTGTTTAGTAATTTTCCACTGACGCAATTTTTAACGACAATATTTAACGATATCTAGAAAATTACAAACAACTCTTATTTGCAAAAAAACTAATTACTTTCCAACCAAATTAGTAAAAAGGATCTCACTAATAATCGATACCAATACGTAAATCACATTTTCATTTTAACCCTTAACCGTCCAGTGTGCTTTTAGAACGTAAGATCAGTAATGTCCGATGGACACGAAATTTTTAATAATTATCACAAGTAAAAATAAAAGCCAATGTAATATTTCTGTAACATATTGATACACTTTTATTAAATTTAATAAGAACAAAAAATTTAGAGACAATACCAAATAATTAGTTATAATTGACAATTTACACAATATCTTTTTTTGGTTGAACAGGCATTAAAATTACATTTATTGCAACTTTAATTTATGTTTCGCGAAGTTTGAGTTGGACCAATATAGGAATCCTTTTTTCTATTTATTGGAGGTTTACCAGATGAAGGATCCGCAGGTAGCTGATGGCTAGAACCAGCAATGCTATCTATTGCTTCAGTGTGATATTTAGTTAGACCCTTCTTACCACATCTCTCTATGTGAGGCTTCACTAGTTGGATAGACACATCTTTTAAAAGTATTTTTCTTTTCCTATATACTTTATTTTGGTTATAATTCGGATATAAATTCTTCCATAGAACAAGAGCAGCTACACCAACAAGAAGAATGCCATTGGCCATCTATTTGTTTTACGTCGAACAGCATCTTCATATGTCATTTAGTCCCAAGTGTCAATTACACGTTTTGTAGAACTGTAATACAAATTAACTTCGGATTTATTTCATCAGCATAGAATTTTTAGTAAATCCAAATATACTTGTTTCAATCGCCCTGGATCTATTTGGTTGAAAATTTTGGGTATGAATGGTTTATTTTTCGTCAACGTACCCACCATCGTTTAAACATTCTGCAGTAGGGATTGTGCAAGTTCCAAGCTAGTAAAATAGTTGTCAAAAGTAATATTTCGGTTTGTCCTGTAATATGGTTGGCACAATTCAGTCACAACTTTGTAAGCCAAATTTTCGGTTCTCAAACTTCCGTCTGTTCCTAGGTAGGGTAACGGATAACTTGTTTTTCTTCCCAGCGCCGTTTTATTTTAAGGGCACATCGGGCACATGCCCTGGGTTCCGCGCCGATTGAGACCTGGAAAAAATGGTTCATCACCAAATTATCAGCGATTTCTAAAAACAATGAACTTTTTCAATTTCTGCCTTCATCTGCAGACTTATATAAACAACGTTTTGAGGAAAACAATGTATTTGCTACATTGCTTCGACCTCCAGCCTACGGTCACCGAGTAGGAACGACCGCCTAAACCTTTTTGTTTAATTGTCCTATATTTCTCAATCGGCAGACTCGTCTCTTCCCATCAGAGGCTATCGTCTCGGTGTTCGCAGCAGCATTCACGCAGCCAAACTTGTGTTTAACCAATGTTTTCCCCTTGCTGCCTCGCTATGTGCGTGAATTATGAATTGCTAAACAGTTACTAAAAGAAACATTTCCTTTGACGGTTACCAATTTGCGATGGATAGAAAAATTCGGGTATGAACGCGGCAGAGGTACAAAGCTCATGAAACCGAAACGTGCGGGTTTGGCGAGAGAAGGTAATAGTATGTGTATATATATATATATATATATATATATATATATATATATATATATATATATATATATATATAAGCAGTCGGCGCCGACACGCTGTTTGTTGTTCTTGTTTGGTCCTTAAGGAAATAGTGCATACACAGTTAGCGAGAACGCGCTTAGTACCCTATGAAAAAAGTAAGTAAAAACATTTCGAGAACGCTATCTAGGTGTATCTATTTATCTATTAATTTTCTCGACTATTAATTTTGTTTTTATTTATAGCTCAATAATATGAAAATCTAAGCTGCGTTGTAGAAATAATGGCAGTACTGACAGAAACGAAGAGCGGGTTCGTGTTCAGTGGTACCATATACGTGCACAAGGGTGAGTACAAGTGTTTAATGCTATTTATTAATTCATATACAGGGTTTTCAGAATAAGTATCAAAAATTTTAAAAGCGTATAGAACGTTAAAAAATAAAAATATGATTTCCTACCAATAATTTCACAAAAACTAATTTAAAATCACAATTATCTTTGCCATATCTACAACGTTGAGCGTACAAGTTGAATTCCAAGAAGTAATGAACGAATATATATATATATATATATATATATATATATATATACAAATCTATGCGGTCTTTTTCGTTGAAATAAGTACACATTGTAGAATCAGTCAAGCGGTGTACCTTTCTCGTGACGTAAAAGCAACGCCTACGATGAATTTTTGAAGATCGCAAACAAAAAACATAGATATCTTAGTTTTTTCAAATGGCAACATATGAATTGTTGTTCATTAAAGTATTTAGTGTTTAATTCTGAACTGAATGAAATATCATAATCTATATCTTTCATTTACTTGATAAAATTTCTTCTAATCTTTCCTTTACCGATGTTTAAAGAAACGGCATCAAGACTATATCATTACCATGCTTTTGTTCTCTAGGGACGAATATGAGTTACAAACACGATATTGTCCCATTAGATATCGTATTAGTATTTACTGCAATTCAATTATTCAGCAGTAAGCAGTAAACACTAAATGGTGTCACCTAGTGACGTTATGGATAAAGGTAAATGCAAGCAAGCAACCTGTAGTAACGAAATAAGTAGGTAACATCTATCTAAATATATAAAGGAGTGTTAGTTACTTAAGTTGGTAAGTTAGTCATTATTAATAATTGGTAGTACATAAGGCTAAATATAATGTAAGTGTTAACACTTAAACGATAGTTCTTTATGAATTATTTAATTCATTACACACCAACTGGCAAGTGCAACCCTACAGGACCAAGGTTGAACAACATGGCGATCCTTGTCGGTATGGCTAATCCGACGCTGAGACACTACTTGCGAAAATGACAACATGCCAAATGTGTGATGTTAATTGGGAAGAAGGCATGTACAGAAAAAAAGTTAAGTAATGGGAAGCAGTAAAATTTCGTTAACATATCATATTTTATACTAATATAACAAATCAGTAAAAGCGTAATAATTCTAAGGAAGAGAAAGACGAAGTCTTTGTAATACAAGCCGGAGAGCCGGTGTATTAACTGATAGTATGAATCAAAATCACGATGAAAAAGTGTTCACATGGAAAAAATTGCGTATAATTTTAGTCATAATGTTTATAATAATGATTATAGTCTAATATATAATAAAACGGTATAATAGACATGTCACTAAGAAGATGCACAAGGAAGTAGTAAAAAGTAGTAAAATGTTAAATATGATGAATAAGGATTAAGTTAAAATACAAGGTAAACAATTAAAGAAGTTAATATTATGATAGTAAATTATCGAGTGCGAACCAAATTTACATGGAGTCAGCCTTAACAAGTGTAATAAGTGAAATTGTGTAAAACAGTTTAAAATGTTAAGTGTAGTGTTACTCAATTAAATTAGGATATTGTGAAGATTAGGATGAGCTATTACCTTTCTTTCTTTTATTGTTTTTCTACACTATTATTTACAATTTGGACGACAACTGTGTTATTTCTATTTTTTTTTATATTAATACATGACTTTGGTTATCAATAACTCAAATAAGATTACAGATGAAATAACTTTAGTGATAGAAAATTTAATTCCAAATGATAGATTAGTAAAAAGTAAAAGAAAAAGGGAGGTAATCAGAGGTAAATTAGTAGATCTGTTCAATAAATTTCAAAGTTTAACTCTTAATTATTATAAAGAAGGTTATTTAAACGATAAAAATGTTTACAAAACTATTAACTATTAATGTTTTCAGCATGTAGAACAGAAGAAATTATTCTAATCAAGACAGTTTTCGAGGTCGGAACTACTCAAATGGTTGCAATCGTGGAAATTTTAGTTGCTTCTGTAACGAAATATAATTTCCGTTACCGAACAACCATATAAATTGTTAAATAGCGATGTATGTGACCGCCTGTTCAATTCTCTGATTAAAGAGAATGATTATTTGGGGTTTTAATGTGAGGGATACGCCGTCACTCGTATCAATTGTAGACTAGACCTCACAACCCTGTTTGAGTAATTGAACAAAATGAGATTCATTCAAAGACTGATTTATTTGATACTATTTACACTTTATATACAACTTTTTACATGACGTGTTTTATTGTTTGACCTAGTTAGTAGGTCATGTTTTATTCATTTAAGCGCCTTTTTGTGCTTACTAGTTAAAATGAACATAGTATATGTGTAATTTCAACCTTACACACTTTTGTATCAGCACAATTTGTCGCAACAATTAACCTGCTCTATATTCAGTTTTGCTTACGATTTGTTTTACGTATTTCTTAATTGTTAATTCTACTTATATTTCTCAACTTATTACTAAATATAAAATTACTAAAATTATTAACATTATTAAAATACCCAGTTTAATCTGCAAGATTAAACACCGCCCGGTATTTTTATAATTTCAAAAATTAATTTAGTGAATCTATTCTTGCACAGTGGCCTAGATGCAGTTTTATTAATTAAAAAAAAAAGATGCAAGATGCAGTGATTTTACTTTAAATGATTTTCATTGTATTTATATAAATTCACAATTTTAATATATGTCGTTTTCTCTATATTGAACATCGAAATAGTTCAGGCAGAAAACAAGTTTGTTACCTTTTGAATACGAGACGTTTTAACACGGCCAGAGAACATTGATTATTACGAGGTTTGTGAATGTGTGTGCGTGCCCTGATCTATTCAAGTAAGTTTTTTTATTTAATTTTTGAAATTCAGTGTAAGCATTTGCATAGACATGATTTCTATGTTGTAGCTCAGCTGGTTAAGTTTTGTAATCAGGATTTTTCTTTTATGTTAGTCTTAAAAGAATAAATTTCTCGATAATTTTTGTTTTATATAGCCGCCTTTATTAGTTTTTTTGGAACTTAGTTGTAGTTTTTCGTCACAAGCGATACCCCTGTACATACCGAGTGATACAAGTATTGCACCCACTCACTACAGTTATTAATTCTATTTCTATTAATTACCAATATTCTTTTCTGATTTTGTTGTATAATTTTGGATCTTGTACGATCTCACATTTAAGTTGTCAGATCATAACATTTATTTTAGTTATACCGATAGGCCGTCCGAAACAGATTACAAGGGTTAATTAGTTTAATATTTTATAGCTTGTTTAGACAAACTACATTTTTAGTTTATATTTTTTTTTACGAATATAGTTTTGGTTTTCCGTCGCCGTTGGCAATTATATATATATATATATATATATATATATATATATATATATATATATATATATATATATTTCTTTGATTCTGTTAATTATTTTAATCACCTGAGTTGCTAATTTTGTTTTACCACTACCATTTTTTTCAGTGATAGCTGACCGTGTATGAAAAATTATTAGTTTATTTCTTTACCGTCTTGAATGCGTTTTTGGTTCTTGTTTGATATTTTTTTTTCAGGAATTTAGGTATTTTTTTTCCCGCCAGCGTTGGCGAAAAATTATTTTATTAATTGATATCGCCAAGCACTATAGTGCGTTTTTTCAGCTGCCCGAATAAATTAGAGGCTGAGTCCTCACACCGTAACCACCAATTTTTATTGTATTATTTTTGTCCGAGAAATATTAATTTAAGTTGTCCCACTTACCCGCGATAACAAAATTAATTTCTCTACTAAGACCGAGAGTTTGGTTTATATTTTTTTCTTTGACGAATCGTTCTGTTTAATTTCCAACTTTTAAAATTAATTTTTTTTTATTATTTATCCGACATAGAAAACATTTGCTTCCGACCTCCATATCAGGAGTTTTATTTTTTTGGTAACTGAATTTATTTTGGAGTCATACTACCGAGACCGCGCATTTCTGACTCAACAACGACACATGTCTTAAATACCGGCACCGATTTAAATCTTCAGAAACCCTGGTAGACCTACATCTTCACTGACGCTACTTGGACCGCTTTTACCCCTTTAATTCTCCACGAAGAGGAATCTAGGCCTCTATATCACCATTTACCTAGATTTGCGCCCGAGTAAACCGATTATACCGCGATAGTCCAACCGTAGTTCACCGCCCGACCCTCTCAGACAATTTTGATAATTAACCGTCCACTGAAGGTAAAAGCGCTATACTTCAGGAACACCAAGCAACATTAAAACGATAATAGTTATCGCAACAATAAGTATAATAATAACTCTTTTAGATCAAATCATTATCGGCAACAATGAGGAAGGTGGAATCATGGATATTATAATAAGCGACGAACAAATCAAGATTCTGTACGGTATAATGTTTACAACATGCAGGATCTACATATTAAAGATCCACAACCAGCGGAAAACTGCCAGAACCCCACTCAAACTGGTCCGCTAAGAGGCGAGAGGTTAGATGTTTCAACTTGGACTTAGAATTAAGTAATTTTATAATTGTAAAAACACAGATGACTAGTGATCAGGAGTTAACACTCATAGTGGATTCGGGGGCAGATATTTCATTGATTAAACCAACATATGAGAATCCAGAACAAATTGTAAATTTTTGGGAACACAAGTAACATTTGGGGTATAGGAGAACAATCACTATAATCCATTGGAATAACATACAAATACAATGTTTGAAAATGAAATCGAAATTTATTACAAATTTCACATAGTAAGCTCAACATTTCCTCTAGTAAGTAAAGGAATTCTTGCTAGAGGTTTCTTAAAAAAAATTGCATGTACTATTTATTATAGAGAATGTAAGTTAAAAATGGATGAAAATTCAATGAAAATTTCAATTTATGAAAAATGTTCTAAGTCAAAAATTATCATACCTTCCAGATGCGAAGTTTTGAAAAGAATCAATTCATTGTTTTGGAACGATAAATCGGACAAAGTAATTGAAAAACAAGAACTGGAACCGGGAGTATTTATTGGCTTAAGTATTGTTTCTTCTAGTGCTCTGTATGTTAAAATACATAATGTAAATACGGAAAGTATTAGTATCGATATCAATAATATCATGTTAGATAATTTATAAAACTATTTTATTTATAATACACAAGCAACATCTAAGAGAAATCGGGTATATAAGTTATTTAGTGAATTAAATTTAAATGAGAGGCCTGATTATGCAATAGAACAGTTAAAAAAGTCGTTTGCGGACTATGCAGACGTTTTCCATCTGGAAGGTGATCAATTAGAATGCAATAATTTTTATAAACATAAGGTACGTATGAAAAGCAATGAGCCTGTACACACTAAAAATTACCACAATCCATATAATTTAAGAAGTGAAATGGATCCACAAGTAACCGAACTGATTAAAAATGGTGTAATAGAGGAATCTTTCAGTCCATATAACTCGACATTACTTTTAGCGCCAAAGAAATCAACTGACGGGAAACAAACGTGGAGAATGTGCGTAGCCTTCCGAAATGTTAATAATAACATCACTGAAAAATTTACAATTCCAAAAATAGCAGAAGTACTCAGTAATCTTGGCAAATGTAAATATATTTCTGTTCTTTACTGTGCTAATGATTATCATCAAGTTGAAGTTGAGAAAGCATCTAGGGAAATCACAAGTTTTTTGACAGCAAAGGGACAGTTTCAGTTTTGTCGCAGTCCTTTTGGCCTAGCAAATAGTCAAGCAAATTTTAAACGAATGCTCAACAAAGTTTTAAGTGGAGTATATCATTTATATTTTTATTTTGACGATATTGTTTGCACAGGAAAAAGTGTAAACGATGCTTTAAAGAATTTGGATCAAGTTTTTGAAAAGTTAAGGAAGTTCAAGGTAAAGTTAAAACCAAAAAAGTGTAGATTTTTCTTAAAAGAAGTATCATTTCTTGGATATACCTTACGTGCACATGGAATTAGACCCGATAAAGACAAACATCTCGTAATAAGAAATTACCCAAAATCACAAAACTGCAAACAAGTAGTGCATTTCATAGCATTTTGTAATTATTTCAGAAAAATTATCTTAAATTATAATGAGATCATTGAACCATTGCGTAAAATGTTGAAGAAGAATGCAACATTTTATTGGGATGAAAATTGTGACAAATCATTTCAACAGCTCAAAGATATTCTGTTGAGTGAGCCAATTTTAAAATACTTTGATTTTAATTGTGATTCTATCATTTCTACTGATTCCAGTGCAAAATCAGTTGGGACATCACTAAATCAAGAATATGGTGGAATACATTTGCTTTGTCGAATATGCAAGCAGGTTATTAACATCGGCAGAACAAAAACGTCCAGTGGTGGAACGGGAATTAATAGCAATTTTCAACAATTTTGCCATATATATATATATATATATATATATATATATATATATATATATATATATATATATATTGTGATGATAAATGTATTTTTGATTTAAATTGACTAGCAGGTGAGTACTAAAAATGAGGAAAAATATTTATATAATCTACTTACTCAATTTCTATACTACTTGGGGATATTGGTTTCTTATTATAATAATATTAACAAAAAAATATATATTTAATGCGCCGAACTAGCTCAAATAACTCATTTGGGGATAGGGTTCAACTGTATTAAACATTTATTGCTGGCAAAATAAATTAAATGTGGGAATATTCATGTAAATGATCAAATTGTATTTTGTAATAAACAATTACAATGTGAAACCAACTTTGTTGAGATCTGCACAAAATACGCATGCGTTGCTCACTTAATACTGAAATAAATGTAGCCTGTCAAACATTTCTGCAATTGATCTAAATTACTGAGCACAATTTTAATTTTGTTTGAGGTAAACTTATTAATTTTATAACAACACTGAATCATTTACTTTTCAGATATTGACACGTGAATTCGTACAAACATTTATACATTATAAAAAAAAAATAAATGCAGGACATCAAAAAAAAAAATCAATGCAAAGGGTTATGAAAGCGAAATAGAACTCATATGTGTTGCTGCAAATTCCAAATAACGTTCATGTCGGATTGGTCCACATTAAACATTGGACGTAGACTTCCTCCCATAAACCGGTGATACTGCCTTGCTGTTCCAAATATGCTGCTTAACATTCCATTACCTCATCCAAATCAAATAACTGTTGGCTGTTCTTCAAGTTGTAAATACGATGTACTTACAATGCTCATATACTTATAAGCAAGCACTTTATTTTATCTGTTATTTTTAAAATGTCGTATTATTTATTTAATAATTTCTCGGATTTAACTTTGTATTTTAAGTTCATATAGATTTTGTATTCACTTTCACTTTTATTTTAGATTCCGTTATGAAGTGAAGCTTTATTTTATGATCTTAATCACAATCAACAAAATAAACATCAAATCCAAGATAATTGAAGAATTTATTAACATACAAAAAAAATTACATATCACCCGATGTTTACACACGATCTTGAAAAACGAAACAATTACAATTTTATCGAACAATTGTGATCGGTAACCTTATTTTTTACTTTAGTTATAGGTTAAAACAGTTCTTTCTGATCTCTCAATTCTACGTCGATCGCGTTTCAATTCCGATAATGTTTACGAGAACTGTTACTTACATGTTAACACAAATAACACTAACACTATGACCTGTTAGTCAATAAAACTTTAAAAAGCAAAAGTGGTAAGAGAGTGAGAAATCAGGAGCAATTCCTTTTTTATACATTTCTCTTAGATACCAAATTTTCAATTTTTTTTCTACATTACTCACAAAAGAATCTAGCTTCTGATTGGTCTAACCAAAATTGTAAACTTCACTAAAACATAAATTATGTTATATCTTTTTTAATACAATTCGGATTTGATTTTTAATTACAGATTTGGAATCAGGGCAAAATTCCGCATAAAAGGACATCTCACAGGCCCTATTTTGCTTCGATAAATTTTATTTTAACAACTTATAATCTAAATTTACAAATCTCACATCCTACAACTAAACCAATTACATATTCAAATTCCACAAAAAAACTGTATCAAAATACACTTATTTCAATCCATTTTATTTAAATTTTACAAAACTTCTACCTTTAGGTAGTTAACCTAACTTTTCTAATTTTATGTTTATATTACATATTTATAGTTAAATTCCTTGTTGAAATGAGGGAAACACTATTAAATGTTTTTATGATTTATTTTAAACTTATCTTACCCTATAAAAACTATAATTTTGTGAAATTCTTACAAATAATACTTAACCTAACTTACTATAAAACTTTTAATTTGTATAATAACTGTCTATACCACTTGAAATGTTCATAAAATGTGTTTTTATATCTGTCTCTAACACGAATACTGTTCACTTGTACTCCATAGTTCTTAATATTGTCATTTCACATTTTCACATTGTTTAACTATTTTGTCAATTTTTGTATAGAATTTCCAATTTTATATTAAATATCACTCTACATAATTATTGTTCATGTACTTATTTATGTTTTTAAGTCCCTATCACTTCTTATGCACGTTTTATATACTTTGTCTTTGAATTACAATTTTACTATGTTCGTATCATACCCTTTCTTTCATATTTTAAATATTTTATCATTGTACCTAATACTATACATTCTATATATTATAATTATCATATTCCATGTGATCAATATCTGATATGTGTTCAAAAATATAAAATTCATTGAATAAAATGCGAAATTCGTACCCATTAATATTAATCATATTGACCTTTCTCACAAGCTACTGGTATAGCTCAATGCTTTTATGAAAATAACAATCATGTGCAAAATCCCACAAAGCCTGTTTTGTCACATCAAAACCATAATTTTGCACTCGTAACTATATTTTCATTGAAAACGAACTGTATACTTCCACAAATTTATCTAACTTGCCTACTAAAGAGAAATTCAAACTCAATAAACTCTAGCCCCTTTATTATGCCTACTATATATATATCATATATATATATATATATATATATATATATATATATATATATATATATATACACGCGCTATAAACATTTTTGCATTTATTCTGATCATCGTACTCTACAATAGCTTATTCAAGATCAGCAAAAGATGAAAATAGTTGTCTCAACAGAATTAGAATGGCTTTAGCGGATTATAATTATACAGTTGTGTACATCCCTGGAAATAAAAATGTAGTAGAGGATACCTTATCCCGATTGGAAATAACATCGAAAGCATTAGAAGAATTAGCCGAAAAAGTAGAACAAATTAATGTGGTAACAAGAGCTGGCGTAAGAAGACAAGTACAAGAAGAACCAGAAATTGAATTACAAACTGTAGAAAATAATGAAAATATAGAAGTTATGAATAAACTGGTACCACAGGAATAAGAAAAAAGGAATAAAATTGAAGAGAATATGAAAATGATAGAAGTTTTTAATTCATATAAAGTAAGAAAAATGCATAGTATAGGAAATGATAATTATGAAAATTATGTGGATATCAACTTGATATATGAAAAGAAAATGATCGATCATCAAGGAGTACATTTTTCTAATGGCAAAGCAAATTTAGCAGCGATTTTGCATAGCACCGTAAGGATAGCTGTAGAGTGTAGCTTCTTTACAGTAAAAATATGTAAGAATGATAAATTGTTTAAGTTCTTTAAAGTAGATGAAGTGAAGAAAGCAGCAAATGAAATATTATTAATATGGCTTAAATACTTTTTGAAGAATATGGTTAAAAAGGTAAGAAATTATATAAAAAAGTGTAAAACATGTCAAATGAATAAAAGCACATTTTCCTACAACCCACGGAGATCACGCCACAGCCTCCAGAAATAATGGATATAGTAATGATGGATTTGGTTGCTCCTTTGCCAATCACTGAAGAAGGTTCTAAATATGTGTTAGTGGTTCAGTGCGAACTATCGAAGTATTTAATTGCAGTCGCGAATAAAGACAAAAAAACTCTTACAGTGACGAAAGCTTTTATCGAAAACATTATTTTAGTGTATGGTAACCCTCGTGTATGCCATACTGATTTGGGATCTGAATTTCTGTCTGAACTTTTTAATGAAGTAACGAAATTAATGGATATTACATATAACAAGGCCACACCATACCATCATCAAACGTTAGGATCAAATCAAAAATCTCATTTAGCGTTAGTGACATTCTTTAGGAATTTCTTAAATGATAGTGATTGGGACAATTTAATAAAGCATTTTTGTTTTGTTTATAATACTGTACTGTCTCACCTTGAAAAAGGTCCAGACGTTTTGACTTGAAAAATTCACCTTCAATGCATTCGTTTCAAATTTTTCTAAATTTTTAATTTAGATTACTATATTTATTGAATTATCGTACACTTTAAGCGTCGTTAGACCCTGTAGAATTCACCTAGTTTGTAACGATATAAACGGGTGGTAGAACGGGATTACAGATAAAATTGGCCTTTTTGCCCCGACTAATCAGCGTATGGGAGTGGGTATGATGTTGATAAATTTTGCACATCCAGAATAGCAAATCGTACGTAAGTCAAAGTAGGGGATGAAGACGTAATCAGATCGGTTTAGGGCGCCAGAATGTTTGGTAGTCAAAATAAGGGACGTCGTGCCAATATTACGAGTACATAGCGTATCTAAACATACAAAAAACATACGCCTACCTACCCACAATCAATCCCAGGTGTACTGAACAGCAACTCAGCAAACCACCTGAAATATGGCTTCAAAATAGCACTACACGCCTGACAAATAAAAGCGTGTTAATCACTCAATAATGTTACGTTACGTTACTACACCTCAGTGTAAATAATTAGGCATTATATAATAATCTTAATAAAACAAAAAAAAAATCACTTTTGTTGAATGCACTCTAAATGAATTAATAATCAACTAGAAGTCAAATAAAACACTGAATATCATTAACGCTATTACTCAATAAAGAAACTGTCACTTCGTTACGTTAAAACTTAAGCTCCTAAATTACCGGTAAACTTGCAATTTGCAAAAAAACTTTTATGTAACACAAAAGGGGTTTTCACAGAATTAAAACAATTTTATAAAACCTAAACAAAGCCGTAATAAGATAAGAAAATAATATACATGTGTACATACGATAATGCGTATATACGAAAAGATATCAAATTCTTAATTGGCGACGGGAGGTCTGGCCAGAATTCTGCGTAACGCCGTACTAAATTGTTTAACCTAAATATTTCGTGGATTATTTAATCACACTACTTCAGGGTCAATTGCCCTTTAATACTAAGATGAAGGGTGTGAAGGCGAAGCGTCAGAATTATGATTAATTACAATAAATAAACCCAAGCAACAACTTAATTTAAAAGGTACACGACTCCGCTTTCAAACCTTCGTTAACAAAACAAATAATTCGAGGTACACACACAAGAAATTTTGTAAATACTCAATAAAACACAATGTTATACTACCTTACTGTCTAAATTGGCATCTCTTCTGTGTTACAACAATCGAAAATGAACCAGGTGACCTTTTACTGCTACTACGGATACGGAATCTCCCTAGTCTGACACAATATGATGAGTGATAAGGTTGACTATTTGTTTTTGTACTCAAACGATTCCTTGATTGAATCTTGGTAAAATGTTACTGCATTAACTAAAAAACTTCTTTTAAAATAGTTTTCTTTACACTACCAATCCAAAAGGTTATTAACTTTATTTAAATAAATATAATTTTAATATTCTGCGAAAGTTTCTTTGTACTTCAACACGCCCTGCACGGCAATTAAGTGGCACTTCAAGAACGTTAATTTAATAAATCTGCAAAAGCGACATAAACCAATGAGGTCACAGAAGCACTAATATAACACGACGGTGATCTCTAGGTAACTTGATTACGTAAAATCGAAATCGACACTAGGTCTAGTCCTTTGATGATTGAACAATTTCACTTAAAATCCCTTCACAGGTTTTCTTCAAAAAGTAGATAACTACCCTCACAACACGAAAGTTCGTTCGTTAAACACCAAAAGGTCCAATATATCAACGTTCTAATCAACCCCTTAAGCCGTAACAACAAACGTCACAGTACTACTACTCGGGAGCGCTGTCAGTTTCAGAATCCCAAATTATTACCAAAAATCCATCTTGGATTTTTGAATCCCACCATTCACAAAAAAATCTCATTTAATTTAGTTCCATCAATTAAGAAACGAAAGGAGAAGATTTGATACCCCCTACACACAAACTTCGTTTTCAACCGTAAGGACTCGATAATTTTCAAAATTCCAAATGTCAGCAGAATCAACGTGAAAAGTATCTCTGTATTTTCGTTTAAGTTCAAGCAGTTAGTCCCACATTCTATCTTTATGACTCAAAACCAACATACTCAATATTAAGCTGAACCACTGCAATCACTCGACTTCTTGTCGCCAGAACGATATCAAATACATTTACATCTACACTCATTCTTTAAGTTACTTAATTTTACAAAACTTTCTATTAAATTTTAAGGAAATCAAACGAAATAAACATTATTTAAACTTATATACAACTATTGACAAATAAAACGTTACTCAACATTCAATAACCGGGGAATAATAATGAAAACAATCTCTCAAAATTTAAATGCAATATTACGAAAAACTCAATAAATTTAGGAACCAATTATCGATGATTTCAAACCTCATTCCTTAAATTACGGAATAGTAATTCACAAACAAAAAAACTTAAGCTCGAAACACACCATCCTTAAAGGTCGGGACACACGTAAAACACATTCATCCATACAGCTCAACTCAACAGCAAAAATTTGACGGTAAATCGCTAGAAAATCGTAATCCTATCACAAGTTATTTAAAGTATTATCATGTGACCATGTATGGTCATACATACTCCATAAGTTGCTGCGTCAAAATTAAAACATTATTACAATTTTAATTTTACTATGACAAATTAATTCCTAAAAATGCATATGATCAACCAAAACAAAAATGAATATTATACTTTAAAAAATTACACTAAATGTTCAAAACATTTCGGTTTTCTTGTACACAAAAATCACGTGCGGCTAATCCTAGAAGGGTGCGGCCCAATCACGCGTATCTTTGCTTCGCGCTTGCGGAGTACTTTAAAATCTGACGTTCAATGTGAAATAATAACAGAAAAAAAAAACAAAAGCGACTGTAACCTAACATAATTAGATTAGATAACACAAAACTACAGTAACCTAACAAAAGTAGATTAGATAAATAAAACTACTGTAACCTAACATAAAAAAAGTGCATGAGGTGTGAATCGAACCAACGCCAACCGCGTGTCAAGCAAGCAAAGTACCACTAGGCCACCAGTGCTTCCCGAGTTTGACGTCGAAACTGTTATGTAAACTGTTATGATACTACACATTCTAAGCTTATTTCCTATTGGTCCGCATCTTTCTGGGATTAGCCGCAAGTCAAAATCTATCCGTCTCGCAATATTATGTACTTCCCTTTGATTATATCCCTTCTTCTCAAGAAGGTAAATCCATTGAAGATATTTGCCCTCAATTATTCTATGTTATTTTAATAATTTTTTAAACCCTAATTCATTATAATAAAAAATTTTAATGACCTTATTTATTTCTACCTGTCTTCCACACTGCTCAAAATTGAGACAAATTTCGATCTAATTTTTTTAGAATATTCATTCAAAATAATTGAATCTGTCATGGTCTTTCACATTTGCGATTACAGGGATAACACATACGATCATATTACGCTTATCTTCATATTCAACATTTCCCAAAGCATACTGACTTTTAAAAAAGAGGAATTAGTTATAATTATAAAGAAGAAACAAACAGATACTAAAGAACTGACAGTTACTGACAGTAATTATTTAACTTTTTCTGACTTGAGTTATTGTCTCTTGTTCATATGCCCTTCTCAAATGAAGATGAACGTAATATGATCAAAATTTATTATACGTATAATCGCAACTCTGAAAGAGCGTGTGAAATGTATTTGAATGAATATCCTGAAAAAGAGCAGCCTCATAGAACGTTATTTCAAAAAGTAGATCCGAATTTGACTGAATTCGGAGCATTCGAGAAACCTAGAAAAAACTATAGTAACCGATTACAACAAAATGAAACAGAAGCCGTTATAGATGAGGTTTGGTTAATTCTTGTAAGCTGTAGTTACAATAATATATTTTTGAAATTATGCTAGATTAATAACGACCCACATAAATCAACGAGAGAAATGGCGGTACGAGTTCCGATAATTTGAGTAATTATAATATAAGACTATAGAGTAGACCAAGACAAGTTCATTGATACCTCACTTATTGCGTGAAACCCTAGGGCTCCAAAGATTACAAGGGTTCAAAATTTAACATAGGAGTCTATGAGAAATACTTTTAAATCAATATTATTTACCCTGAGTCTAAGTAAAGTGGTTTTAGACCGCGTCCATACATCTAAGAGCCGCAGCGGATTCCCTGTTTCTGCATAAATTGAACAAAAGTATACTAAACCTGCAAATTACCGAAGCGGTTAAGCGGCAATTGATTGCATCAAAAATTACAAAATTGCCCGAATTTTTTACATAATGTTATAATTTTGGACCGCTGAAAGTACCGCAGTACGTTCCAGAGACGCACTAGCCGAAGTGCCCAACGCGGGGCATCGTTGCAGTTATTTAGACTGCCGTAATACTCGAATTAATACAAAAAAAAAGATATTTTTTACATTTCCGAAAGACCCAAAAATTGTGGAAATGCCGATCTATGAACAATGGAAAACAACAGGTTGTAACATAAATTGTAAAGTTTTATTGTTTTTATCTTCAAATATGTCAAAATGTGTACACAGCTACAAACGAAATTTATACTTCTTGTAAAGGATTGTCGTTTTTAAATTTTAATTAATCCTTACCGCATCTATGTACACCCAGCGTCAATGAAAAAGGCTACCCCGCAAGGCGATCTAACGTAGAAATTTTGGATATCCTTTAAATGTTCGCAATAACCAAGAACGTATTGTACTAGTCAGGTAAATTTTCCATTATATTACGGGCACGTAGATATTTTCTTAAACAACCAGTTTGATAATGAAAGCACTCTTATGAAAGTCCGTAATGCATGTTTCAAAAATGACCTGAAAATCTGTTATATAAAAATAAGAATTATATTTTTAATAAATTTGAATATATGTGTATTTGTGACACCAAACAAATGATCTTATCTTTATTGCATTATAATGGAATTATATAATAAATTTAAATGCCATTATGGTTTACTTTAAGGAATTTAAAACAGCTCAAAGTCAGTTGTCTTTCTTCACACACAGAAATTGATAATAGGAGTAATATATTTTTAACTATGAATTAACTTCAATGAAATTGTTGCACAAAAATAAAAAATCAATTAATCTACGATATAATTAGACTTATACAAGTAACAATGGGATTCAAAATTGTTTGATTTCATTATTATCCTGATAAGACGGTGCTTGTTTTTTTTTTCATTTTAATTCAAAACATTACTAGCGAAAGAGGAATATTTATGAAATATTATTATCAAGGATGTAATTGAAATTAAAAGCGTCCTAATTGATAAAATAAAAACACATTATTTGGCATTAATTGTGATTTAAATATAAAAAATTCTTTAACTCCATGGATCATTGATGATGACTACCGCTAAAAATCGAATTAATATAAAAGCGGCAGTTTTTCCATCAAAAATGTAAAACTGTTTATGAACTTACCAAATTGGTTTTCTTTTTCCAACGATAAAAATGGAAATTAAATTTAAAAAATCGATTTCTTTCTACCTCTTATATTTATTATCTATTATTATTAGCATGAACGTGAACTTAATAGTATATTATTCAATGAGCGTATAATGATGGCTATTATTCACGAGGTGAAGTTTATAAATCACAGAGAGAATAATAGCCATTATACGCGAGTAGAATACTATACTTTATCCACGACTACTAAATATTTTTGTTGAAGTTTTTTTTGTTGGAAAATTTTGTTACATTACATACATATTTTTAGAAACACTATTTTATTCTAACAAATATTTCATACAATACATTATTGTTCATTTATACACAGTACATAGTTATCGAAAATTATAATAATCGTATAATATCTCATAATAATTAACACAAAAATCTATGTATTTAGCTTAACCAATATCACGTATCTAATCTTACAAGATGATGCTATTTATTTATAGTTATTAATAATTGTAATATTTGAACAATTGGTCAAGTTAATCGCAGGGATAGAATTAACATCAAAACTAATGTTTTGGTGACTTAAAACATTTGAATTATATGTACATTAGTTCGTTTGGTTTACTGTTGGTTGAATTGAAGATGATATTTTGTTGGCCGTATCGGTTTTATTTATGACGGATTCGTCTTCCATCCACCGTATCTTTTGAGAGCAGTAATGTCCCCGCCTGCGTCAACCAGTATTGTTGCAGAAGATCTGCGGAAACTGTGCCCAGAATATTGTTCTGGATTCGGTAATTTGAGGAAAGCAGCGATATCCTGTACCATTTTTGTAAATCTGTTTATTCCAATTGTCTGAGTTGTACAGGGTGGTTTTTTTTCGTTAATATTATAGGGTATAGGCTAAACGGTAAGAGATACAACAAAACTAAGATACGTGTCCCGTTCTCTTTTTTAGTGTTTAGTTTAATGGCGCAATCGGATCTACGCTAACTAAATTGGTTTCGAAGATACAGAGTGATTCTCTATATCAGCCGGTTTTTATTATCTCTTATGACTCGCTTATTTATGGAGATAAAAAAAAGGCTCTGGATACGAAAGTTTTATGACTTTTTACGTTGAATCCAGTGGCGTTCTTAAAAAAAGTATAGATGTTTGATTTTTTGAGATATTATCAAAAGTAGCATTTTCTTAAATGGGACACCCTGTATCTGATAATCTCAAAAAATTGCATTTTTTCTTGAGATTGCAACAATATATAACACTTAATATTTTGCATTGTCCTAAATAGCTAAAATACTAAAAAAACAATTTTTTTAGTTGGCCATTAATTGAATGTTTTAAGCAATTGTTTTTGTTTGTTTACATGTCATAAAATTCAATAACAATATTATGTATTGGTATTCTTATTTCGTTTCCGATTATATTTTTTAAACAAGGTGATTAAAATGAATAATTTCCAAAATTATGAAAAATTAAATGTGCTTGAGTGCTACATTGAGAGTAATAAAAATAAAAACGCAGCTCTAGACTTATGTTTTGAGCGTTATCCGGAACGACGACAGCCAGAACAACAAATATTTGAAAGATTATATCACAATTTAAGTGAATATGGATCATTTGGAAAACCAAGAAGTAAGATTTACAATAAGGCAAATAGAACAAGAGATGAAATAAATGCATTAGCTTGTGTTGCTGCTGATCCGACGATATCTAGCCGTAATATTGAGAAAGATATTGGCACAAGTAAATCTAAAGTTTTAAAAACGTTAAGAAAGCATAAGTATAAAACATATAAAATAAGAAAGTTCATAACTTACATCCTGGAGATGAAGAGCGGCGTTTAACATTTTGTCATTGGTATTCGCAGCAGATTAATCGAAATCCCAATTTTTTTCAAAATATAATATGGACCGACGAGGCTTTTATATCTAGCGAAGGAATTTTTAATCGACATAATAATCGATATTGGTCAAACATAAATCCTCATCAGACGGTCGCCAGGACACAACAAGGACGGTTTGGGTTCCATGTATGGGTGACGCTATATCAAAACAGAGTCCTTAACTACAGAATTTTTAATGAAAATTTGATTGCTCCAGGATACATCCAAATTTTGGAAGAATGTGTAATAATGGAGTTGGATAACATGCCATTAGCCGCAAGAAATAATGTTTATTTACAACAAGACGGTGCTCCAGCACATAATAGCCACATGGTAAGGGACTTACTAAATGTCAATTTTGGCGAAAATTGGCTTGGTACATATGGACCAAACAGATGGCCTCCGCGTTCCCCCGACCTGACGCCACTCGACTTTTATTTTTGGGGATCTATCAAAAAAGTCTATAAAAGGCCGAAGTAATACTGTAGAAGAACTCAGAGCAAATTTTATTAATTGCATTGGAAGAGTGCCAAATATTCAAATCTATAACGCCACTCGTTCAGTTACAAGCAGAGCCCAAAAATGCATCGAGCAGAATGGAAGACAATTTGAGCACCTATTGTGATTAACCATGCTAATTGTTATATATAAGTATTTGAAATAATTACTGTTGAGTTGTTATAAATCTTTTCTTGTTTATTGTAGTTATTGTTTTAGTTTATTAATGTTTTATTATTATTATTATCTGCAATTTTATTATGCCTATTATAAAATAAAGAATTGATTAAATCCATGGCCAACTAAAAAAAAAATATTTTTTTAGTATTTTAGCTATTTAGGACAATGCAAAATATTAAGTGTTATATATTATTGCAATCTCAAGAAAAAATGCAATTTTTTGAGATTATCAGATACTGGGTGTCCCATTTAAGAAAATGCTACTTTTGATAATATCTCAAAAAATAAAACATCTATATTTTTTTTAAGAACGCCACTGGATTCAACGTAAAAAGTCATAAAACTTTCGTATCCAAAGCTTTTTTTTATCTCCATAAATAACCGAGTCATAAGAGATAATAAAAACCGGCAGATTTTGAGAATCACTCTTTATCTTCGAAACCAATTTAGTTAGCGTAGATCCGATTGCGCCATTAAACTAAACACTAAAAAAGATAACGGGACACGTATCTTAGTTTTTTTGTATCTCTTACCGTTTAGCCTATACCTTATAATATTAACGAAAAAAAATACCACCCCGTACATTTACCATTTTGGTAATTTAAAAAGAATGTGTCACTGGTTATATGACTTGGTCGAAGGCTTATATATGTCTTCCATATTTTGTAAAAGTTATCCGTAACAGTAAATTTTCGGCAAATTTTTGTCTTGGTATTTGGCACATTAACCAAAATAGCTGATCCCAGATCTTGTAAATAGGTTATTTTCATTTCATACAACTCATTACTTCTGCATGCACCCATTACTCCCATTATTAAAGCAACCTTAAATTACAGAATGTAATTAAATAACTATGTGAAAGATTTACTTAATATCTTACCTTTGTTGCTAGGTATTTATCATCAGATGCTTTAGTTAAAAAGTTATTGATATCTTCGCTAGAAAAAATTTTCGCTTTTTTAGGCTGAAAATTTTCTGATTTTCTTTTTAGTAATGCTCGTAATTTTTTATAATCTTCTAAATTTATACCTTGATGTAAGGTGATCGTACTTTTAAGCATTGAGTAATAGGTCCATAGTGCGGATAATTCAGTAAAGTATACTAATAAAGTCGATTCAGAAATTGAAGTGGTTTTCTTTTCCTTTTGCCAGTTCAAAAAATATTCATAGGCCATATTATACACTTTCCTTGACTTATCCGGCAATAAATTAAATGAGGCAACTCCGGCAGCTTCTGGTGGTGTTAAAGAAAAGTCATTTTCATTTTCTATATCCATTTTTAGTTCGCTTTTTTAACACAATTTAACACAAAATATCAAAACACTGAGAAATCTACGCACACAAACAATAATGTCAACAGGTTTGAGTCAAATTTGTTTTGTTTTAAAAGCTAGTTCGATTTATAAAATGTTTCGAAAAACATGTTATGTAAAAAAACAAATATACGACACGCACATTCGAAATCGCTGATGTCTCAGTGTAGATGCTCCTTGCCTTCCAACCGCGGATCCCGCGTTCGAATCTGGTCTCAGAAAATTCACTTTTTTAATTGTTTTTTATATACAGAACTGAATTGAAAATATTTAGTGGTTTACACGATAAAATTTAAAAAAACCGATTGTTTGTAGCAAAACAATATAATATTATTGCTAAATCAAGGAAGCATCTGGCAGCGGTGATTAATGACTCATTAATTACTGCCGTGATTAATGGGTATTATTAAGGTCGAGCAAACAGACGTATAATGGAGACATTATACAATGATCGTGGATAAAAAATTTTATAGAGGTTACGATTTAGAAAGAATCGGTTATTTAACGGGCAACAAATGAATTTGGAAATGTTATATCTACCCTACTTCATGAAATTGCGGATCTAATTAAATACAATAAATTTGTAATTAATTTAAACGCAACTATTATGTCACGGTTACTAATAAAGGTAAAGGCAAATGTTTATTTAAGTAATTTTAACTGTCACTTAGATGAGGTTTTAAATTTAATGTTCAAAATGATGATAAGATGAATGTTAAAATTTGACTCCGAACAATTAAGGGTGAAAAAAGTTAGGAAACTTTCATCTGTATAAATGTATTGTTTTATATTAAGTATTTTATTTTTTTTATTAAAAAAGTAAATTTAATATGCAATACTGGTATTTCTATTTTTCTTTAAGTAGATTATTTATTAACCTTTATAAATTCACAATTCTCACGAAAAATAAAATAAATAGGTAAGTAAATTTGAAAATAAATGCTATTTATTATAAATGTTAATCATAGGTATAAATAGTGAATAGTATTTTTGAACAATTTTTTAATACGGTACTGCAAGTACGAAAACATCGCGCACTACCTTTAGTTTCATAAAGTCCGCGAGCGCACGATGCCGCCACTTCTCCATACAGCAACTTGTGCGCGAGGGAAGGAGAAAACACTATTAAATAAAGAAAGATATAGTTTAAATTTATCAACACGACAGTGGCGCCTCTTTCCAATATATACTCAATGGTTCTACCATTCTTTGGATGTTTGATTGTAATTTATTACGTTTATGCGTTTTTTCACTAGTTGGATACAGGAAATATTTTCCTAGACATTCACAGCTCTCTGTTTAAAATACATTATTTTTAATAAATTTTCAGTATTTTCAGCTGGCTGTGAAAAAAACGGAAAATAACGAGACACGTTTTAAACGTTTTAACGTTTCTCTTAGTAAATGATCAAAACTTTCTCAAATACGGTGAAGGATGCCAACAACAGTAAGAAAATCAAAAAACATAAAAAGTAAGTTTCCTTTTAACCCTCCATGCAGTATCTGAAAATGCCTATAACTTAAAAAAAAAAGTATTTAACAGTATCATCTCCTATGTACCTTCCTGAGATTTGAAACTAAATGTTTTCGTTTAGTTAGTTTTTCAATACCTATTAAAGTTTTTTTAACAAAAAAATTAAATGCACTGATAGACCCAACCCGTCAACACGTGTAACTTTCAGTGAAATCATAAATTCCATTTAATAGCGCCGTATTGTACCCTAAGTGAAGTGTTTATAAACATAATTTGTTTATATAATTAAGCACGGTTGATATTACTTCTTTATGCTCGAATGTAGCATAAAAAGGTGAGTTATTTACGGCAGTTTATTTTTTATTTTTATATTTTACACATATATACTGTTCTATACAGATATCGATCCACATGAAAGAGAAATAGCTGAGCTTAGAGTCCTTTAGGAAGAAGCGAAGACTTCATCTGAATCTTCTTATAACGAAAGTGATGACTCGTCGGCGGATGAAAATTTTGCAATTCAAAGTCAACACGAAACTGATACAGAGCAAGACGATTCTTTGAGTGAGGATGTTGATGAACCTGAGGGTACAGCTTCTACATAAGATAGATCATGGCACTACTATGGCAAATATTGTACAAAATGGAGCAAGGAAGCTCCGCCACTGAATGTAATAACAAGGCAAAAATAATGTGTTACTCATATTCCAGGAGTATTAGGAGAGCTCAAACATGCAATGTCGTCACTACAATGTTGGCAGTATTTCTTTACCGAAATCATACACCTCACTGTTTCAAACACCAATTTATATATTCAAAAGAATTCACACAAGCATCAAGATCAAAACGACGTGAAGGAGATAAACACAAAAGAGATAAGAACCTTATTTGGGTTACTATACTGCACGGAGGAAGGAAAAATGTTCAGGAATTTTATAGTGACGGTGGGCTAGGGGCTGAAATATTTCCTACATCAATATCTTTTAGGAGACTCAGATTTTTACTTAGATTATTGCGATTTAATAACATAAACACTAGAGATGGAAGCAAATCAAAAGATAAACGCAGCTATAAGAGAAATGGTAGCCATTTTCAAGCAAAGATGTAAGGAAAACTATTCTACGGGGGAATACGTCACCTTTGATGGGATGCTACTAGCATTCCGCGGGAAATGCAGATTTAAAGTTTATATACCAAAGAAGCATAATAAATATGGCTTAAAAGTTTTTTCTCTAGTGGATGCGAGAACTTTCTATACCTCTCATATAGAAATATGTGCATGAACTCAACCTGACGGTCCTTTTAAAATTGACAATTCGACGGCTGCAATCGCAGAAAGAATGTGTATTCATTTATCTGGTTCTGGTAGCAACATCACCATGGACCGCTGGTTTACAGGATATCCCACCGCAAGCAGACTGTTGTGGGAACACCGCCTCACAGTTGTTGCAACTATTCGGTCCCATAGGCGAGAACTTCCCATTGAACTAACAAATATAAAAAAGAGACCAGTTCGTTCTCCTATATTTAGTTTCAGTGCCGACATGACTGTCGTTTCTTATATACCCAAAAGGTCAAAAGATGTATTACTTGTTTCTTCCATGCATAACGACTGTTAAACTGATGAGACTACTGGTGATCTTTCCAAGCCAGAAATGGCAACTTTCTATAATTTGACGAAAGGAGGTGTCGATGTTGTAGATAGAATGGCAACATCCTACAATGTGCCAATAAACACTCGACGTTGGTCAATGGTAATATTTTATGGTCTACTGAATGTGGCTGCTATAAACGCTTTCGTTATCTATAAAGCAAACAACCCCAATGGCGAGTCCACTAAAAGTCGTTGACTCTTCTTGAAAAATTTAGGCATAGAACTTGTGAAGGAAAGCATGACTGAACGAGCAACCAGAGCACCTTCGTAGATGTGTTCGTCAAGTAGCGAGTCGTCTTTCAACCCCTGAGGATGTTCCTGGCCCTCTCCCTAATAAAAGAGGACGCTAAGAATATTGTAAATAGAGGAAGACAATGTATTTTTGCAAATTTTGCATGTGTTGGCTTTGCATGGAACACGTTGCATTGCATGCTGTAGTGAATGTAGTGAAAAAAAATGACTCAAGTTTATAATGGGGTAGTTTGTGTACAGAATTTTTGTGTTGATTTTATAATTTTTTTATTTTATATTATTGTTTATACAGTACATTACATCATCAATAATAATGTTTTCATGTAAAGTATTATATTTATACCTTTTTAAATAAAAAGTGTCCACAAAGGCATCTAGATATAATTATATATATATATATATATATATATATATATATATATATATATATATATATATATATATATATATATATATATATATATATATATTAAGATTAAAGATATTTCTATATCTGTTGTTTATAATTATTATTACAATTTTAAAAAGTGGTTCTGACAAGCCCCACCCGTTCACTGGTGTAACTTTCATAGCACCCGTTCACTGAAGGGTTAAGTAGTAGGCACTAGACTTGAGATCTATGTCTAATAATACAAATACATATCTATTAAAACATTAACTTTTTCACAACTTTAATAAAATAAATCGAATTTTAAACATACCCTATATTATAATTTAAAAATTGTAATTTATTATACAAGGCAATAAACCGCCATTTTAACATAGAGTGTATTGCCTTTCACGAGATTTTAATTTCCCCTTCTCGTCATGTATAATATTCTGTTTTATTTTGTGTTAGTATGTAAATAATTTAGAATAGTCAAGTTTATCATAAACGTTAAAATAACATATTTCAGTGCATAAATAGCTATTTATATAATTTATATAGTTGCAAAATATGCGTATGTAATCCATTATATGTGAGAATTTGAGCACGAGCATAGCGAAACAACTACAAACACACTGTAAGTTACAACTTTAAGTTCAATAATTGTTCAAAATATCGACCATCTTCTAAAATACAATTATCAATTCTTTCCCTTAAAGATTCTTTAATACCACACTTATGCTACTATTTTTCATTGCATTTCTGAAAGTTTAGAATATCTGTAGAGGAACATTAGATAACGTTTAAAAAGTAGCCTTTTTTTCATAAAAATATCATCTACTTTTGGCTAAACATTTTTTTTAACTTTAATAAAAAAAGCCTTAATTTTGGTGGGTTATATTAGTGCCAGTTTGGCATTTTTTTACATAAAAAAACAATATGGCCGACTTCCGGTTTCATCGGAAATGATGCAAAAACTGAAAATTTAAATGGAATACCCTGTATATGTTTACATATTTGGATTTTAGGACTACAAATACATACAGGTCATCGGTCAAATATCAACTCAGGTGCTATTTTAATTTTATTTTTTCAAATATTTTCTTAATTTTAGATCACTATAACATCATATAAATTATAGATAATTGACGTACAATACCCCACAATATTATTTTTCCTAATAATTAACTTAACTAAACTCACTGTTTCCAATAGAAACATACATGGGACACCCTGTATATTAAATAGCTCTTTCAAGTACTAGTAAAACGATATGCATAGTAATTTCTTTAGTTCCTAAATAAAACAGATGAACTGTATGTATTTGAAGCCGTAGAATTCAAACATGTAAACATATACAGGTTGTTTCATTTAAATTTTCTGCTTTTGTCATTTCTAGTAAAACCGGAAGTCCGACATATTGGTCCTTTATGTAAAAAAATCCCAAACTGGCTCTAATATAACCCATCAAAAATTGAACAAAATCTAAACGATCCGTTCAAAAGTTACAGGGGTGGCCCCTATTTGATTTACACCCGGCATCGGTAAATCTAGTAAATTTAATTTAGAATATCGATAAAAAATATTTTATAAAACAACACAAAAAAGCAGTGGTAATCTGGTTCTGAAATGCAAGTTTCAAAAATTCACCTGTTTTGTACTTGAATATAAACATCGACATCATTGCATATTAATTAGTAAATAGTGAAAAATTAGATTTTTATTACGTTCGCCACTGTTATTCTTTTAATTTAGTCAAATTTGATGAATACACCCAAAGGGTATGATCTGTTTTTAAAACATTCATTATTGTCTGTGTAAGTTTGATTATATTATTGTCTTTAATGATGATCGATCAGGGTAAAATGACTTCCATATTAAATTAGATCATATACCCGTTACACATTCTTGAATAAGTAAAATAAATTGTTTCTAACAAATATCATTTTTGGAATATATTTACACGTCAATGTAAACATATTTTTTTATTGGTGCCCATTTTACCTATTTAAAGCACTCCTTAGCTTGTTTAAATCGAACTTTCAAACACATACATAACACATACATCGTTTTTCTTAATGCTAACCTGTCGGACGCCGAAGTTGTTGGCGCTGTTGCCAACTCTCTTTTTTATATGTGACACCTCCCTCTTAATGAAAAGTATAAAATTTGCAAAACAAAACGAACTCTATAATTAACAAGTACAAATTTATAAATCTAATCTATTTGAAGGTTTGGATGTCCTTCCAGATCTGGTTACATAATTCTTACTCTCTGGAATGACTTCCTGTTCCTCACTACTTATCTTATTATCTACATAGGGCGTATTCCAAGAATTGGTTCTAGTTTCTACCTTATTTAATAAGCAATCATCTGGAGGACATCTCAGTTTAGGGGTCAAACGTGAATGTCTAATATCTACAGTATTTCGTCTTTTGAATCTACCTTCCTCATCCTTTGTGTGTGTGTGTGTGCGTATGTGCATGTGTGCGTGTGTCGTGTGCGTGTGTGCGTGTGGTGTGCATGTGGGCGTGTGTGTGTCGTGTGCGTGTGTCGTGTGCATGTGTGCTGTGTGCGTGTGTGCGTGTGTCGTGTGTGCTGTGCGTGTGCGTGTGTGCGTGTGTGCTGTGTGTGGTGTGTGCGTGTGCGTTTGTGCTGTGTGCGTGTGTCGTGTGTGCGTGTGTGCGTGTGTGCGTGTCGTGTGTGCGTGTGTCGTGTGTCGTGTGTCGTGCGCGTGCGCGCGTGCGCGCGTGCGCGCGTGCGCGCGTGTGTGTGCGCGTGTGCGCGTGCGTGCGTGCGTGCGTGCGTGCCTGTGTGTGCGCGTGTGCGCGTGTGCGCGTGCGCGATTGCGCGTCGTCGCGCGTGCGCGATTGCGCGTCGTCGCGCGTGCGCGTGTGCGCGCGCGCGTGCGCGCGTGCGTGCGTGCGTGCGTGTGTGCGTGTGTGCGTGTGAGCGTGTGTGCGCGTGTGCGCGTGGGCGCGTGGGCGTGTGTGCGCGTGGGCGCGCGTGCGCGTGCGCGTGCGCGTGCGCGCGTGCGTGCGCGCGTGCGTGCGTGCGTGCGTGCGTGCGCGTGTGCGTGCGTGCGTGCGTGCGTGCGTGCGTGTATGTGTGTGTGGATGTATTCTAGTATCCACGATAACTCCAGAACGAAAATACCTACGTTTTTAAAATTTTGCGTTTAATCTTGTTTTCGTTTGGCTTAGAGTTGATTAGATTTTGGGTGAATTCAAGTGGCGTAGAGGGGGGTTTATTATGAGCACATTTTTATCATATATTTCTAAAACAGCTGCTTGTTTCGAAAATGTAATAATACCTGGATATAGATCTTAAATATATCGATTATTTGTGTCGTATGCAATTTTTTGGTTTGACCCGTAATTTAGCGGCAAAAAATTCCCAAGTGTTAGTTCAATTTTTTTCATTAGCTGAATAACGATTAATTTTATAAGAAAAAGTGTCGACGTATTTTTTAAAGAAAACTTAATTTTTACTTAATTTTCTCTGTATAGTTATTGTTCAATTCTCTGATTAGAGGGATTGAGTGTTTGAGGTTTAATGTGAGGGATACGCCGTCACTCGTATCAATTGTAGACTAGACCTCACAACCCTGTTTAAGTAATTGAATAAAAATGAGATTCATTCAAAAACTAATTTATTTGGTATCATTTACACCTTATATACAGATTTTAACATTACGTATTTTATTGTTTGACCCAGTTAATAGGTCATGTTTATTCACTTAAGCGCCTTTTTGTGCTTACTAGTTATAATGTACATAATATGTGTGTGTAATTTCAACCTTGCACACTTTTGTATCAGCACGATTGTTGCAATAATTAACCTGCTTTATATTCATTCTACTTACTAATCGTTTTACATATTTCTTAATCGTTATGTCTTAATTCTAATTATATTTCTCAATTTATTACTAAAAAATTGTTAAAATATCCTGTTTAATCTATTACGATTAAACATCGTGCCGGGCCCGAAGTTCATGTTCAATTGCATATTGAACATTCTGTCGCGACGAGGTGGTTGGGATGGCGTAAAGTTGTTCCATTTGGAGTCTTTCTTCTTCTGTTTCTCCGGGGTTTTTCTTTCGATGTATTTTTGTCCGTGCCTTGTATGCCCCCCAGATTGCTAGGGCTATTCCTAGTAGTATTGTTGTACTTGCGAGACTGTTTAGTCTGGAATGTGATGATATCTTCTCCCAGTGGGTGTTGATTATATCTTGTTGGATTGCTTTTTCTTCTTGTTTTATGTCACCTAGTTGATCTGTTGCCTTTAGTATGGTTTCCTTCTGAGTGGTGTTAACTTGAGTTTTGTGTTTGATTGTGTTTGCCATGTTTATTTGCACTGGTTTGTGATAACTTGTAACTACTGATACACTGTCCTGACGTGTCGGACATAGAATACTTTGCTTTGTTTGAACTAAGCACTCTGATGAGATTTGGATGATGCCAGTTTGGTTTAACGTGATGTCTTGTCTTACTCCATTGCATATTACTGCTCCTTTGACCACATCTGTTGTTATGAACATCCATGTGTTGGGCATGTATAGTTGTTTCCAGATTATTCCATCTATTTTGTGTATTGATGTCCTGCATGAATTCTTGTCCACTCGTTCGTATAGTTGATCTATTATACAATTTGGTTTCTGCTGTATGATGTTTACTACTGTAGGTGTGCATATCATTGTATGTCTTCCGATGAATACACTGTTTCTTAGTTCTTCGTCTGATAGCTGGAAGTAGAGTTGAGAGTTGTATTCTACGGCAATGACTCCAGCTCCTACTTCTATTATCCCATATGTCCCGTTTTTGATCTTCAGTGGTATCGGAGTTATTTTCAATACGACATACTGCATGATTTCTGTAATGATGAAATATCCTGATACATGGATTTGTTGTTCATCTTGTTTTACAGACATCTTTATTATTGGACGTGTTAGTATTTGTATGTTGGATGGTAGCTTTTTTGATGCTGATGTTACAATCTCCTTTATATGGACTTCAGTGAGAAGGTCGTAAAAGCTGCCTTGACCACGATTTACGTCTAAGATTTTGTTGTAATGGTTATATATTTCGTTGATGAGGTTTACTGCTATGTGATATGAGTTTAGAATGTGTAAGTTTAGCTGGTTTTCATCTATGGTCTTGTACCATTTTTCCATTGTGGATATTGCGTCCAGTCCCAGGATTAGTTTCTTCATGAAGCTTTCGAGTTGTCTGTTGAGTCTTATTTCCGTGTTGTTAAATGTTGATAGTGCTGATAGCATGAATTTGGTTTGACGGTCTGCTGTTTTCATTAATTCTTGTTGGTTCTTGGTTGATGGGTTGATGTCCTTGTATACTTCGTCATTTACTCCAAATATTGATGTCAGAATGTCTCCTAGCATGCCCCTTTTCTTTCTTGAGTGGATAATTGCTCGTATTCCTTCTTGTAACCATTTTAGTTATTTACTTAATTCACTTGTGTGATGAGTCAGGTCCTTGCAGTGTATTTCTTCTGATATTCTTGTGGCTTGCCGGCACAACTTGTCAAACCCTTGTGTAGCGTTCACTGCTGCTATGATATCCTCTTCAATGTTAGCTGTGTTGAATTGTAGATCGATCCGTAATGTACCTCTTCCTTTCCATGATCTTATTTGAATTGGACTGGCGTAATCTATCCCTGTGTGTGTGAATGGTGAATTTGGAGTTACCCTAGCCGCGGGCAATTCCCCCGTAAGCTGTTGTGTAGTCGGTTTCTTGTATCTGATACATGTCGTGCATGAATGGATGATTGATTTTACTGCCCTTTTGCCGTTTAGTATCCAGTATTTTCTGCGTAGGTATGCAAGTGTGATATGGGTCCCCCCATGCAGTGTTTTTTGGTGAGCCTTTAGTATCACTAGATTTGTAAGTTGTTGGCCTTGTGGTAGTATCATAGGATGCTTTTCGTCGAATCACAATTGTGAATTGTGTAATCTCCCTCCCACACGTAGGATGCCTTCTCCATCTATAAATGGGTTGAGTGTTGCCAGTTGGTTGTTTTTCAACACTTGTCGCGGTTTTTGTAGTGCTTCTAACTCCTTGCCGAAGAACTGGTGCTGTGTTATTATGATGACTTGATGCATTGCCCTGCTTAATTCTTCTAATTCTAGGTATTTGTGTTTACTTTGCTGTCTTCTGCATGCCTTGCTGAATCGGTTGCAGTAGGCGATCACTCGTTGCAGTCGTTGCAATGACGAAAATTGGTTTATGATGCTGTTGTCTTTTATTTTTATGGTTGTCAGACATCTCTTCAGCTCTAGTTTTGTGGTTGTGTTTGGTGTTTGGTATTCCCTCCATGCATTTGTTTTCAGCCACTCCGGTCCATTCCACCATATGGACTTGGTCTTTATTTTGACAGGATGTCTGCTGGGTTTTCTTCTGTGTTGACATAATTCCATTGTTGATGTGGTACGAGTTTGATTTCCATAACCCTATTGGCTACGAACGTTTTCCATCTGGATGGCTCCCCTTTGATCCATGCTATTGTTATCATGGAGTCGCTCCATGCAAACACAGTTATGTTTGGAATTTCTACTGCTTCTGCCGTTCTCCTCAATAGTTTTGCTAATAGTACCGCTGCGCATAATTCTAACTTGGGTATGGTCGCTTTTGTCTTAATAGGTGCTACTCTTGATTTTGCTGTGAGTAACGTTACTTCCCCCTGACTGGTTCTCGCATATTTTGCTGCATCGCAGAACCCGTGTAACTGTAACTCGTCTTGAGTATGGTGGATCCATCTTGGTATCTTTAGTTCTTCTATAGCTAATAATTCATCCCGGAACTTCACCCATTTTGTTGCTATGTTGTCAGGTACTTTTGATCCCATTTGATTGCGATTATCCGTAATGCTTGTATTATTAGTTTGGCTGTTATTGTTATTGAACTGGTCCATCCTAGCGGGTCGAAGATTTTTGCTGTTTCTGATAGTATGCTTCTTTTTGTTAATGTTTTGTTGTTGAGTGCTACCTTGAATTGAAAGCTGTCTTGATCTAGGAACCATCTCACTCCTAGGGATTTTCTTGGTTCGTTTTGGTTGATATCCAGTGGTTCCGACGTTTCTTTTTCTTCTTTCCATAGTTCTTTGTGATTTCCTGCCCATTTTCTTAACGTAAACCCTCCTTTCGCTGATAATGTGATTAATTCTTCCTGTAAAGTTTTTGCGTCTTCTATTGTTGTGGTTCCAGTTAACAGGTCGTCCACGTAATAATCTTTCAGTGTTACTGCTGATGCTTGCGGGTAATTGTTTTCTTCATCTTGGGCTAGTTGCTGTAATGTCCTTACCGCTAGGTAAGGTGCGGAAGCTGTTCCATATGTAACGGTTGTAAGTTGATACTCTTTGATTGGTTCCCTTGGTGTGGTTCTCCACAGGATAGTGTGGTATTTGTAATCTTCTTTGTCAAGTTTGATTTGACGGTACATCTTCTCTACGTCAGCCATGAGCACGTAGCGATGTTTTCTCTATCTTATTAAGAGGTCCCATAGATCCTGTTGTAATCTTGGCCCTACGTGCATCATCTTATTTAGACTCTTCCCGTTGGAGTCCTTAGATGATGCGTCAAATACTACCCGCAGCTTGGTCGTTGTATTGATTTGTTTCACAACTGCCTGATGTGGTATGTACACCCTGTCTTCATTTGGGTTGGTGGCTAGTTTCATGTGCTCTAGTTGGAGGTATTCGTCCGTGAATTTTTGTAACCTGTCTTCAAATTGTTGTCTTTTAAAAATTTCTTCTCTAGCTGTAGTAATCTTGCGACTGCCAATGGTCTTGGGTTTTCCAGCGTGTCTGGATCTTTTTTAATGGTATGTTTACTGTATAAGTTCTATCCGGGTTCCTCACCGTGGTTTGTTGGTAGTGTTCTTCACACTCTTCATCTTGTTGGGACATTTTCACTGCCCTTGGAATTTCTTCGAGTTCCCAAAATTTTTCTAATTGCGTTTCTTCTTCCCGTGACACCATACTGACTATCGTCACTTCTTTTTTAGGAGTGTAGTTTGCCCTGACAAAATCCATCGTAATTCTGAGTTCTGACCTAATACGTCGCCTGTTCTTTTTACCCCGTCTAGTATTAGTTTTGCGTAATCTTCAGCTCCCAGGAGCACATCTATTGGCCCTGGTTTATTGAGTGTGGAATCTGCCAATATTTGGTTTGTCCACTGGTTGTTGTCGAACTTGAATTGGGGAGATTCTCCGTGATCTTGTTTAGCACTGTAACTTTTGTGGTGAGTGAAAAGGTACTTGGATGTAAAGGTTTTAGTTGGATGTTTATTTTTGAGGTTGTCTTGGTTGGTGTAGAACCTTCTAAACCGCTGATCTCGGCGTGTACTTTTTGCCTTGGTAGTCTTAATAGCTGTGCAGAATCTTCCGTAATAAATGATGCCTGTGACTCTGGGTCGATTAATACTCGTAACGTGAAATTCACCGATGTCCTTTATTGTGATAATTGCTGTAGCTAATAAAACTTCTTTTTTTCTATTTTCGGGGCTGCATGCTTCCTTAACTTCTTTGGTTGATGCGTGCGCTGCCGATTTTGTTTGCTTGTGTGTTGCAAGTTTTTTGTATTCCTGGTGTAGTAATGTGTGGGGCGGGTACTGACATGTTGTGCACCGCCGTATTGCGTGGCATCTGATGTTGGAACTGTGGTCCATTTAATTGAAACATAGACGTTTTTCTCTCACGAATGTGATCCTGGCTTGTGTTGACAACCCTTTGAATTTGATTCAGTCACCCAACTTGTGACATTGGTTGCAGTCGACGCATGCTTGCCGTTTATTCTACCACTAGGGGTTCCATTGGGGCTGTCCTCGTGTGGTAGTATGGTGTGATTTTCTTGCCTGGGACGTCGCTTCCATTGACTGGAATCTTAGGTTGAGGAATTTCATTACTTCCTCCATTAGTGGTATTTCATTTGGTGCTTTCAGCGATTGTTCAAATAGTTTGTTTGTCTCTGCGTCCCATTTTCTTGCTATTATGTGGACAATAAGAGGACCCCAGGAGGCTGTTTCTACTCCTAGGTTCTTTATTGCTTCCAGACACTCATGAGTGGTGTTATGCAGACGTCTTATTGCACCTGCATCTTGTTCTTGGATAGTGGGAAAGTCTAGAATTTTGTCTATTAAAACTTTTACCATTAACCGTTTGTTGTTGTATCTGCTCTCGAGAATTTCCCATGCTGTTTTGTAATTGCATTCTGCTATTTGAAGATGTTGGATTAGTTTTGATGCTTCTCCTGTGACGTTGCTTTTTTCTATTGTTGTCACCGTTTTGTTGGAGTGTATTATTTTGTCAAACAGGTCTTGGAATGTCATCCAATTTTCATAGCCAACGCTGAACATAGGTAGCTTTATTTCTGGCATCTTGATGCTGCATGTCTTATCTCCACCCATTTGTATTTTGTTTCCGAGTTCGATGCTTATTTGGTCACACCATTGTTGGGTTTTCTCAAACTCGTTGTTTGAAAAATAGTTGTCCTGATCTTTTGTTTCATGTACCTTGATGTGTTCGTGCAGTTCTTCAATTGCAGTCCATTGGAGCTGAATCTTGTCCTGCCATAACTTAAGTTGGACTGTGTTTTCTTTTTTCTTCAATCTTTCTTCTACTTGTTGTAATAGAGCACCTAGTTGTTGTATCTTGATCTCTTGTCGTTTCAATCGCTGTTCTTGTTTTTTGTCGACCCCATCGTCTTCTTGCGAGGTGGTTCTTAGCTTCTTTTCCAGTTCTGTCAGATAGTTCTTAATATGATTGTATAGTTTACCCAATTTTTCTAAGTATTCTAATGTGTGGTAATCATGATCATCTATCAGCAGTTTGGATATTTCATTATGTGTGCTGTTCGCATCTTCCCACCATGTTTCCAATGCATTGCGAAGTTCATTGATGTATACCTTGTTCTTCCGTGCCGCCGAATCTTTCTTCATATTTGTAAACATCTTCTCCATAGCCTTGCCAATTTCATTTTGGTTGTTGGCCAATTTGTTTATCTTCTCCATTTTTCGCTTTGAGTCTTGTGTTGTTTCTTATTTATAAAGCTTGATTTTCTTACCCACTGTCGTTATGTTTCTTCTTTCCTATAAGGGGCGTAAATCCTTATAGTTTACAGAGGTAGACTTGCTGTTGTAACTTCTTCTGGCGGTGGTGGTGGTGAATTGAATGTAGCTGGTGGTGTTGATGTCTTCAATAGGCTGATGTTCAATAGCTGCTACCGTTGGTGGTGGATGATGTTTAATTTTGCTGGTTGCCGATGTTGGTGGCTCGAAGGACCATGTTCAATTTTACTGGTTGCCGATGTTGGTGGCTCGAAGGAACATGTTCAATTCTCTGATTAGAGAGATTGAGTGTTTGGGGTTTAATGTGAGGGATACGCCGTCGCTCGTATCAATTGTAGACTAGACCTCACAACCCTGTTTGAGTAATTGAATAAAAATGGGATTCATTCAAAAACTAATTTATTTGGTATTATTTACACCTTATATACAGATTTTAACATTACGTATTTTATTGTTTGACTCAGTTAATAGGTCATGTTTATTCACTTAAGCGCTTTTTTGTGCTTACTAGTTATAATGTACATAATATGTGTGTGTAATTTCAACCTTGCACACTTTTGTATCAGCACGATTGTTGCAGTAATTAATCTGCTTTATATTCATTCTACTTACTAATCGTTTTACATATTTCTTAATTGTTATGTCTTAATTCTAATTATATTTCTTTATATTTATTACTAAAAAATTGTTAAAATATCCTGTTTAATCTATGCAAGATTAAACAGTTATTTAAGGTAAAGCGAAATAAATGTAAAAATTAAATAAATATGATCAAAAATGCTGAAGCTGTATTTTCGATATTTTTACAGAAGCGGGAGGCTTTGGAATCTTTTTACGTTAATATGTATTAATTTCTGTACTGTCTATGTTTTCGTACGATCGTATAAAAAGAGGTTGCATAGTAATCCTATAAAAATTGAAATTAAAATTATTTCATTTCTTTTAATTTAAGTTAGCATCTAGATGTCTATTAACCTCTATCTGGCTTGAAGTTTTTAAACGTCTCTTTGACGTCGATAACTGTTTTTGCGTTTGCAACGTTGCCTATTTTCGTAATGAACTTTTTATAAAAGAGGTTGCATGATTATCATAAAAAAATGATATTAAAATTATTTCACTTATTTTAATTTCCATTTTGTAGGTTGGAAGGGCATATGGTGTTCCACACCCGATGTTTTGTTGTTGTGGTGAAAACGAATGTGCCAGAAGCAATTATGAAGGAAGCCACCAGTGTAGCATCAAGTTTATTGCCAGATAAATCGTCCTCAAGGTACAAGCGTGAATAAGGCGATTTCAAAAATTGATAGAAGATAAATGGTGTGATTGGGGTTACAAAAGATGTTCCGGTATATGTAAATAATGCTACTAATTTGTAAAACTGACAGTTAACTTGTAAAGATTTTACAAATTAGTAACTTTCTTGATTAATACAGTGTTTTGGAAAATTAATGTTTACAAATAAGTAACAAATAAAATTATTTACCATAGATTTTAGTTGAGATATATTTAGGAATTCAAGGCTTAAGGTTACTGTGATTTAATCATGAAACTCGTGCAGATTGGTTTAGATATCATTTTATTTTAATTTATAGTTGCTAAGTACATAAACTTCAATAAAAAATTATTTCGTCTTATTTAAAAAAACGTATGCCACTTTCACGGTTAAGTAGTGGTTAATAGTGCTATTTTGGAAAAAAATCCTCAAATGGAAAAAGTGCAAATATGGAATTTGTTACATTCTTTAGTCCATATGCGTATATTAGATCATACATTCCTTCCTCTTGAGTCAAAATCAATTTCTCATTCTCATTGATGTACTTCTGCAATGCTTGGGCTTTCTCAACCTCAACACTTTTAAATTTAATTTCAAATAGTTCTACGTCGAGTATACTAAATTTGCTTGATGTTATTAACAGATGATCAGATATTTTACCTGTTAATTCCACTTGAAAATCAATCCCATCTAAAAATAGCCTCGTTAGTAATGTAATGCGTACTGATAATTGTAGTACAACGTACAAAATTCTAGTTTCGACAAAACATTAATTTTTTATTGTTTAGAATTGTAGGATAAGGAATTCTGCAATTGTTGGACAATAGTGTCACTATAGTAATTTAGAATTCAAGATCGTGTTCGTAACACCCGTAATCTGTGTCTAAATGCTTGAAAACGTACGGGTTACGCCAAAACCTTTAAATATTTTAAATTTTAAGATAACCCGGCCAGAAAAAACCATGGTGTTCATTATAGTACAAATATTTACTTACTATACGTCCATGAATTCTCACCGTTGCTGCTCAGATCCTTTCCATCAACAATAAAATTTTGATACCCATAACTTGCATTGAAAAACAACGCAGGGTGAGAGGCAACAATACGAAGATAAAACTCGTTCTTATCAATTTTGCATCTAAAATAATTCAATACACATTATGAAAATTATAAACTTTAGTATCGTACTTAACATTTTTAATTTCTGATGATGCGATGTTAATCAGATTTATGTTCTTGTACGTATGCACAAAATTCATAGGTGGTGCTCCTGTGAATGTCCAACTTGGAACTGTTATTGGTTGAATTGATGGAATATTATACTCAGGCAAACCTGTTAAATATTTACACGGCATAAATGTGGTAGCAAACATACTTCTTACCTTCACGCAAAAGAGGTAACGCATTTTGTATTGACACCTTTAGACAATCGTCTAAGTTAGAATCCTGGTTACAAGCATTAAAATGGGCTAAAAAATTTTCTACTTAAGTTATTTTCTTATTTTGTATACTTACTTAAGCCACTAGAACAACGGGTGTTCAAGAAGAAGATCAGAATTACAAAGAATGATCGACGCATTTTGTGACAAAGTGAGTTCAAGCAGTAGTTAATATGCTTTTATAAAACATATACTAATTATACAAATCAAAGTAATGTCGTAGGTTCAATTCCTACTCAAGGTAAACTTTATGTTTATGTATTTAGTAAATTAATAATAATTCTTATTACGTATTTTACTTTTGATTATACTATACAATATTTTTTAAACCATGAGAAAGTCTGTTTAAGAAAGAGTTGTTTGTATGCAATGCAAGTAGATAAAAACCCCACCCGTCAAGGCAAAAGACGTTACGGTTTCGGTGGCGTTTAAATGGTGTAATATGTAAAATCAACTTCCACATAATTTTGCGAAAATATCAAGATGATATTTTTACTGCATTGAATCCTTGAGTTATGTTTTTTACCTTTAGCTTGAAAGGGATTTCTTAATATTGAACTTATTATTTTATTAGCAATAGTTCTTGGTTGAGTTAGTCCTTCAGTGTATCAATACAATATGCAACACTAAAAGCAGTACTTATAAACCTGAAACCCAAATGGGCACAAAGTACATAGTACTAGAGTGCTACGGATAAGACACCCACTAGAACATCTGCCTGCATAGGTAAAGTGCAAGTTACCGACACAACTCAGCAAAATCAAAATCAAGAAAAATGTGTCAGAAAGGCGCAACCTGTTAAATAGATTTACACGGGAAAAACGTCATAAACTAGAACTTAACATAATGGCCTATCCCGAAAACACAATGTTCACTCGAAGAAAAGACACTCACATTTACCTGAAATTCTACGCAAAGCTCACTTGCACTCAAGTAAAATCTTAAGCTTCATTTAAAATCCGAAAAAACTCCGATAACAAAACTCAAAATTCATTATACCTTTTCGGTGTAAACTGCAATGTAAAATTACTTGCTCAATTAATAGAAACAAAATAACTGGTCAACACGGTCATTAACTAATCAGTCTAAAATGAATAACTGTCACAACAAAAAAAATAAACAAAACCGAATAGAATATTTAAAAGTTCCAATACTTTAATGCACGTCATTCAAAATTCATCAAAACATATCATCAAAACTTACTTTACATTTATGAATGTTAACAGCTTTAATTTCGGTAACTTTTAAAATTTGTCGAACTAAAATTAACGTGCTTCTAATTTAGTGAAGGTAAAATAAATGCCCAAAAATACACTACAGATATCTACATTACAATTAAACAACAGTATAAAAATGTACATAAAGGGCAAGTACAATCAAGAATCCCTGGCCGCGGGGCGTAAACAAAAATAGTTTGAAAAAACAAAACAATACCTAACACCTAAACAAAATAAAGCTGCGTCACCTATTGAACGAGAAGTAATATCAATTAGTTCTTCTTGCGTAGACATCACCAAAACATATATACAAATGATAATATTAAAAAGTATTATTTACTGCAGGTGCGAAATTTCGATTTATCACAATTCAATTTAAATCCAACTAACTTCATTACTACAATAAACACAAGAAGCTTTCTTAAAATCAAAAACTTTAAATCTATAATGAACTCGGAATTTCCACTTCGATATTGAATAAAACTTTGAAATTACCCCAAACATTGTTATCAACAAGCATAATAATATACAAAGTAAGTCATACCACTAAGAAGATGACGTCATCAGCGCAATTCTATCAAACAACTGACAACTGTTTATAATAAATGTGGTAAAAACACAAATTTAACAAAATGTAGACACATTCCTTTTAAAATAGTCTTATACACATAATGAACGGTCCTTTTAACTTTCGCTAGAAAACTGTACGGGATAGTTTTCTATTACCGTTAAAAATCACGGTAATACTGTCTATAACTTGAATAAATCCAGATCAATAAACTCGAGAAAGTGTTTAACACCAATTATAAAATTCGCTACACCTTCGGCGTTGACGTCGGTTATAGGTTAGGGAAAATGCACTTTTTCTTTCCTCTGATCAGCACAATGCTAAATTGGAAATCTTCTGTTTCATCTAGTGATCCTGGAATTTTCCAGTAAAATGTTAAGACGGTAAACAATAATAAATTTGTCAGGGTGTACCTATACTTCAAAACCTCATAAAGCGAACTGCTAATATAGCCAAATATTGTACAATTCCGATCAAATTACGAAGTACTTCAGTTAACCATAAAAAACGCCGCGACTCCAATGGCCCCTACAACCACAATTCGTAACTATATCTTAATTTGTTTTCTACTACAACTTTCAAGATCGAAAACTCAACTTCGGCTTCTGTCGTCTACAGCTCGACTTCAACTACCTTACGGATTTCACAGAATTCGCCATACTATATTTCATGCCAAATCACTAATCATGCAATGCAATTCCTTTAAATCGTAAGCCTGGTAAAAGCGAAATGATTTTCGGCAACCGAACAGGGAAAATATGTCACTAGCGTTAACTTACATCGTCAAGGTGCTTCGAAAGAAATATTGTAACATGATCTGTTTTCGTCGCCTCCAAGCTTTGACAAATCAACCTTAAACCAACGTATTATATATAAACACCATATTTTTTGTCTACTTAAACTAATTTATCAAAAACGAATTCTCCTAATACAGTCGCAATATTTTAAATCTGCAAAGCTACACTATCGTAAAATAATTTTAATTGCACAGAAGCAATTATCAATGACGTAATTTCAACTCAAACTAAACTATAAATTAACAATTACTTAAAAATAAGGTTGGACACTATGTACTAAAAATGTTAAACTTTTATATAAAATTCCTTTGGCTATTTTACTCTAGTGGACGCGTGGACTCTAATCGTAATTTAGAAACTTCAATCTATTTACAAACAAACCGAATAATATAAATACCATTCTTATAAAACTGGGCGCTACATCCGATTCCAATTTGCAATAAATCCAAACATCGCCAAACAAAGTAAAATTTGTAAACAATATACCTAAATTTTCAATAATCTAATACGACAAAACAAAGAACTTCCTCCAAAAATTTATACACATAACATTTTAAATATCCTGAAATTAAAAAAAAATAGCTCGGTTATTATCAACTTTTGCACCAAGGTAAGTTTAGTTAAATCGACTTATGTTGAGGTGTACTCTTATGTGGAAGAGCATTGTAAAGACACTTCCGGGACACCCTGTTAAAATATAAGCTCGTACAATATAAAAATTATTAATTCGTATACAATTATAATTTAATAATTATATAATGCTGTAGGGGATAGGGTTTAAAAGTAACTTACTTCTTTAACTTTCTACCTCGGCTAGCTTCATTTAGGGGATAGAGTTCAAATGAATTAATTTTTCAATATAAATAATGACCATTTGCTTTAAACATCAAACATGTGTGAAAATACGAGTTAATTTTATTTGTGATGAATTCAATAATTTTAATAGGTTCTGAAATTTAAGTATATGATTTTTATTAAGCATCTTGTGCATGCAATCATACATCATTTTCAACATACTCGGCGACTTCTTTAAATATTGATTTCATAAGTGTATTGGTGAAAAATGACAACAAGGTAAGGAAAAAGATTTATCAATTCCAAGATGACATACACCGTGGCACAAGAAAGTTATAACGATTTTAAGGTCTCCTAATCCTCGCTTGTAACGCCCTCTAAGGGAGCTTGGATGACTTATTTTGAGGTATACTCGAGACACCATATTAATATATTATATATATATATATTATATATATATATATATATATATATATATATATTAAAATATAAACTATATAAACTTCTCGTACGATATAAAAGTTATTGATGCAATGCTGTAGGTGTAGGGGATAGGGTCTAAAGGTAACTTTATATGTATGCGCTTCTTTAACTTTCTACCTCGGCTAACTTAATTTAGGGGATAGGGTTCAAAAGAATTAGTTTTGAAATATAAATAATGACCATTTGCTTTAAATATCAAACTTGCACAAGAAAATATTCTACATTTAAATAGGTTAGCATAAACTTAATAACTGATAATAACATTTCTATTTTTTTTTTTTTTGATAAATTACGTTATCATGGATTAGCAAATATTCTGCTTTGAACACGTTACACATATACGAAAACATATAACATGATCTAAATCTAACACTTAAAGTTGACTTAACTTTCTGTTTTGTGTTCACCAGGTGTGGTCTAGTTTGTCCTTGATCGGATGGCCTGGTTAGCATGTGCCACTATTGTGGATCTTTCTTGATGTATACCCAAAATTATCTATAGTTACCATTTGTATAAATTGCTTCCAATTGGAATCGGGACACTTAATTTTATTTGTAGTATTACATACAAGTACATGAATTCATCAATAGTCGTAATTGATTTAATTATTTATTTGTTTTTATTAAAATTTAAATAATTACTTCAGCTTTTAGTTAATTTTATTTTAAATCAATTAATATTCATATTCTACATTTATCCTTAACGCAAAATACACAATTTCCGAATTTTACATGGACATCGTTTTTAGGCTATAAAATTTCAACCAAACATATAACCGCAGATCAAATTTAGGTTTTATATAATCAATTGTTTACGCCTGTTCTAAGTAGTACATGTTCTTCCTTTGAAATTCTATAATGGACTGATTAGAAAAATTACAAATATTTACTCTTTTTTTTCTAAATTTATCGTTCTACTTACATACAAACAAATGCACTAACTGGATAACACATTTTCTAAATGTTATTAATTTTTAAATTAACAAATACCTTACTTATGTAAACAAATACATTAAAACTAAAATTGCCAATAAATTCTATACGCAATTTCCTTCAAAATGATACCCCATGTGGCATATTTTGAAACACAATCAATACTTTACACATAAAATCACCCATTTTGTATAATTAAATGTCAAATATTAAATTTTTCTTATAATTAACTAATTATACTTTTTAGGGACAAAATACCAAAGGTAAGTTTTTCTCAAAATAATAAGTCACTATGCACACTTATGTTTTTGTAATTTCAATACATGCTTTGTAACGGTTATCGTTGTCAATGTTTTCTTTCTAAAAACTATCTAACACACATCTTACCTAATACAAATTATTTCTCCTGTTTAGGATTGAAGCAGAACATACTACTAAGCCAAGATTTACTATTCATAAACAAATTATGTGAATATAATCAACTGAAATACAGAAACTATGCCTTCGGAAGCATATCGAAAACATACAATATGAAAATTCTCTTGTACAGTCTTTATTTACATAATGATACTGTTAACTAAAGTTTGTGTAGGGTAGAATCTGATGCATGGTTACATATGTACTTGACTATTCATTATAATAATTTCATAAATGTTGCTATATTACACCTATGCTCAATTAAATCCTTCGGAAACTATCCCACGATTGCTACTATGTTTTATTACCTTTATATACAGTTTTTATCATACAAATGTACCATCTCTCTATTTCTCTCTCTCTCTCTCTCTCTCTCTCTCTCTCTCTTTATATATATATATATATATATATATATATATATATATATATACACATATACATATAATTGCCAATTAGTGACAGTAACAGGGATATATGTCGACTTCAGCTGATTTATTTGAGACAACTCTTTTTTAAATACCAATATTTCGCAGATTTATTTGCTGCGTTGTCAAGGTTCTAAAAGTTTTACAATGCGTCAATGTAATAAATTAATCTCTTACTAAACTTACATTAAATTGAGATCTGAGTAATAAAAACGCCATACTATTTACATTTAAATACTAAAAGTTACCGAGAAAGTGTTACATTTCCATAAACAATGTGTATCTCAAAAAGAATAACACCACACTAAATATGTAACATATAGACGTTCAACGTCCTTTCGATACAAATGACAAACAACAAGAATGGCTATTGATAATACCTAATAAAAATACCTACGTGCAATGCAAAATTTGCAATATACAGTGTAAGTTATAGAGAATCTGACTAAATTATACATATCAATATAATAAGAAGATATAAATTGATGATGTTGCCCATGTTAGTTCTTATGCAATACATCTCAAGGAAAGATCGTCTTTTGTGGTTGTTATCTTTGGCAATTACTCTGGTATCTTCGTATGTCATTACGTGGTCCAATTTAGTTACGTGAGTAGCTAGCGCGCAAGCTTGATGTTTAACTCTACAATCGCTACGGTGCTGCTTTAAGCGGTTCGCTAGTTTTTGTGGCGTTTGTTCTATATATTTATATATATATATATATATATATATATATATATATATATATATATATATATATATATATATATATTTGTCCACAAGTCTCACACGGAATACTGTGGACTACATCATGGTTATGAGGAAACGGTACTCTGCCTTTCAAATTAATAAACGAACCTGTGTACATACTATACCTTTTTTTTACAGGGAGTTCCTTAGTGATATTCATAACACGATAATTAAGTCCTTCTATGTACGGAAGTTTTTTATATGATAACATTTCTGTTTTCTGTTTTTCTGTTTTGAGATACACATGTGATTGTTTATGTAAATGTAACACCTCAGTAACTTTTAGTATTTAAATGTAAATAGTATGGCGTTTACATTAGCTATCTGTGTTTTCATTACTCAGGTCTCAATTTAATGTAAGTTTAGTAAGAGATTAATTTATTATATTTACGCATTGTAAAACGTTTAGAACCTTAATAAACAAGTCGACCTATATCCCAGTTACTGTCACTAATTGGTTATTAACGTATGTAGTGATTGTAAATTGTCATACAAATATATACATATATATATATATATATATATATATATATATATATATATATATATATATATATATATATATAGTGTGTGTGTGTACAGGGTGTTCCGTTCATCCCAGGCGCAACCAAACTTTTTTATTCTGAATTGAACACTCTGTATATCAGTGGTGTCCATAACGTCGATCTCGGTCGACCGACCGATCGCGCAGCTATTTTCAGTCCATCAACAAAATCATGAATCTGAAATATCTATATGTACATGACAAAACAGATAGACACTTCTTTCGACGTCAACATAGCGATTCAGCGCGCTTACATGCCTGCGAATCGCTCTCATTTGAATGCCTTACACGTAAATTAGTGCGAAACAGTTGATCAACGCAATACTATCGATCGCTTCGATCGCACATGTGCAGTAGTGATTTTTTGTTTGTTCCCTTGTCAAAATAAATTCTTGACAAAGGGAACAAAGGACGTTCCCGAAACGTTGAATTAATTCGTACGTTTATTTAAACAAGTTTCAAAGAAAAATGTCTTATTTAAACATTAATACTTGTGGAAATCTAAATAGAAACATATATATTGAGATGGTTAGATATAAGTTTAAGACAGGGACTAGAGTGAATAAGCTTGTATTTCTTATAGTGGGTAATATGAGATAAATTAGAATATATTTACACTGCATTTTATTAAGTAATATATTAAACGAGTGAAAGAAATTGAATTTGATTTGACGAAACAGGCTTGGTGAAAGTTGCACAAGTTTGTTTAATCATAAGAAGCATTGGGCTATATAAGAAGCATGTGAGGAAGGTCAGATGGAGTTATATTTGTAATTACGACTAAGTTCGTAGAACATGTTTCATTAAATTCACAGTTTATTCAAAGTATGTTGGCATTTTAGAAACCTTACAGACGTTTATCACACGGTTTAGGTTTATAATTATATCTAGAACATGTATTGAGTTAGTTACAAAGCACGAAAGATTTAAATTTTAAGAAATCGTTATGGTGCGGACATGGTTTAGTTTTTACTCACAAGCTTAGTGTACAAAAAAGTGCAACAGAAGAAGTAGTGCATTGTAAACATTAAAGACAATATAAACAACAATTTTACATGTGGATATTTTACATATAAATACTTTATGTGTAAAAATTTTGAAGAAGTGTGTTTAACAATATGGATTATTGAGTTGAGGACGTTTTAGACAGTACAACAAAAGTGAACAATGTTGATGTTGAAGACAGTTGTAACAACATATTAGAGTAACATTTTAAGAAATTTGGACGTTGGATACGAAAATTATGTGTACAATTTAGTTAGGTTAAGTTTTAATTTTAAGGTTTTTGCAAATTTATAGCTTTTATAGAATAATTTGAGCATAACATAAATTATTAGAGTAATTAATAGGAGGTTTCCCTCGTTTACATGTAGAAATTTACTTTGTACAAGCTATTTAAACATAAAATTATGAAAATGGGGTTAACTACATAAAATTCCTATGTGAAAAAGAATTTTCCTTTAAAATTAAGATATTTGAGTTTAAATTAATGTTTTCTAATTCAGTTTTTCATGTAGTTCCCGAATATGTATTTATTTTAGGTGTAGAATTTAGGGTTTTTTAGATATAAGTAAATTTAGATTAGAATATGTCAAATCGTACATTTTTGAACCAATACATGGCTCGTGAGGTATCGTTATGTGAGGAATTATGCACAGATTCCAATTCTGTTATCAAAATGTAAATCAGAAGTATTTTAAGAAAGTTAGGGCATAATTTGTATTTTAGTAAAGTTTTCAAATTTGTTTAAACCAATAAGAGGCTTGGTTACTTTGTTTGTATAGTACAGAAAAAGTTGAAATTTTTGTAGCTAACAGGATAGTATATAAGGAATTGATCCTGAATTCTCTCTCTCTCTCTTTCAATCCCATTTTTAATTTTTAATTTGTCTAACAAGGGTCAAAGTGTTGATAGTGTTTTGTGTTAACATGTAAGTTTCTAGTTACGTTCCTATCGGAAATTTTGAAACGCGGTTAGTGAAGAGCCGAGAAATCAGAGACAATTGTTCTTAACCTACGTTCAAATATAAAATTAGGTTACCGATATAATTTTCTATTATAATAAAGTTTTGTTTCGATTAAAATTTTACGTATTCAAATTTCGGTTGATGTGTTTTTGTTTTTGTTTATTTAGTTATTATTCAGTTTTCTGAATCGATGTTTATTTTTCTGGAGCAACATATAATAAGTAATAAACGATATTCCATAACGGGATCTAAAACAAAAAGTGAATTTGAAATAAAGTTTTACGAACCTAAAATAAAATTCTTAAATCGTAAATTTTATAAACATTTAAAACAACACTTAAATAAATTATAATTAAAAACACAGTGCTTAGTTGAAGTTATTTAAGCAATTATGAGTAACTTTACGATTATCACAAAGAAAGTCGTCATTCAACAAGGTGTACATTGGTTGAAGATTGGAAGTATATGCATCACCACTTTGAACAATGAACCAGTAACGTCGACCACATATGCGAAGAAGCCTACCGAAGTTTTATATGGAACCAGCCAAATGAAAACATCTTTTGGAAATATGCAGATACACATGTGAGTTTATTTATCATAACCCTTAAATTGTTTCCAATATTTGTGTAACTCCCTGCATTTGTGTGTTTCATTTATATGTGTATATGTTTGTGAAATAACGGTGTAAACATCTGTAAAGTAATTGAACTTTTATTATTTTATCAACATTTCAATTTCAATTATAAAATAGTTAAACATACATTTTTAAGAATTTTCTATTTTACATGTTTGACAGGCTGCTATTTATTTCAGTTAAGACACTACGCATGCGTTATTGTGCAAGTTTAATTAAGGTCTATTTTACATACCATCCATTTATTATAATTTCGAATTTATATAAAAAAGAACATTCCATGATTTCACCTTTACCTTTAAATGCAATTAAATTCACATAAAAAAAATAAATTTATATCAAACAGTAAATTATATTTATTTCCTTTGCCAACAATAAATGAACTCTATCCCCGATTACGAGATGTATGAGCTAGTTCGGTGCACATAACAATTATATTTATTTATCATAACAATTAACAAATACTAATAAATCCTATCCCTATTTGAGAAATTACAATTATGTATTTAACACCACAATATATAATATATATATATATATATATATATATATATATATATATATATATATATACGTTATCACATATCATACAATAAGCTATGGTAGTTTCCGTCAGTTGTATAAAAGCATCACGAATGGCATGGCAGATACTTTCATATATTAATTGTAAATGGTTGTTGGGTGTTTCCTTACCTTCCAACCTAAATATACATATGTAGGTACTGATACTTATGCAATCGACTTCTTTTTCACTATAACTAAATCGACTTATTAACTCAAGTTTTGCCAAGATCGGCCCTCAAGCCTGTATCTGTGTGTGTGTGTGTGTGTGTGTGTGTGTGTGTGTGTGTGTGTGTGTGTGTGTGTGTGTGTGTTTATGTGTGTGTGTGTGTATGTGTGTGTGTGGGTGTGTCTGTGGGCGTGTGCGTGTGCGTGTGCGTGTGCGAGTGCGTGTGAGTGTGCGTGTGCCTGTGCGTGTTCCTGTCTGTGTGCGTGTGCGTGTGCGTAAGAGCGTTCAAGTGAGTGTGCGTGTGCGTGTGCGTGGTGTGTGTGTGTGTGTGTGTGTGTGTGTGGTGTGCGTGTGCGTGACCGTGTTCGTGTGCGTGTGCGTGTACGTGTGCGTTTACGTGTGCGTGTGCGTGTGCGTGTGCGTGTGCGTGTGCGTGTGCGTGTGCGTGGGCGTGTTCGTGTGCGTGTGCGAGTGTGAGTGCGAGTGCGTGCTCGTGCGTGTACGGGTGCGTAAGCTTGTGCGTGTGAGTTTGCGTGTTCGAGTGCGTTTGCGATTTTGTGTGCTTGTGCATGTGCGTAGGCGTGTGCATGTGCGTGTGCGTATGCGTGTGCGTATGCGTGTGCGTGTGCGTGAGCGTAGGCTGTGCGTGTGGTTGGGCGTGTGCGTGTGCGTGTTCGTGTGTGTATGCGTGTGCTTGTCCGTGTGCGTGTGTGTGTGCGTGTGCGTGAGCATAAGTGCCTGCTTGTGCGTGTGCGTGTGAGTGTGCGCGTGCGTGTACGTGAGGGTGCGTGCGTTCGTGCGTATGTGTGTGTGTGTGTGGGTGTGTATGTGTGCTTGAGTGCGTGTGCTTGTGCGCGTGCGTGCGTGCGTGTGTGTGTGTGTTTATGTGTATGTTTATACGTGTGTGTGTGTGTGTGGGTGGGGGGGTGAGTGTGTGTGGGTGAGTGTGTGCGTGCGTGCGTGCGTGTGCGGGCGCGTGCGTACGTGCGTGTATTGATTGAATTGTATTTATTATTTTGCAACTGTAGTAGTTTTTATCAAAGTATAACTATACCACACTTACCACTACTGTTGATAAAGCTACCCCATACCTTGTTTTACCTTATGGGTTTGTTTCTCAGAAGGTTGACGATATACTCAATAAACATGATATTAACGTTGCGTTCAAAATGCCCTACTTTATTCACACTGCTACTACAAGGACAAACGTACCTAATTCTGGTATCTATAAATTAAACCTAACTAGAGTAGGAGAACGTTTTAAGCAGAAAAGAAATAATTATAATAGTACTCAGTTCTCTCACTTTGCTGGACATGTTATATCATCTAGTCACCATTTTAGCTATAATGTGCATGACGCCGAGGTTTTATGTGTTGAGGCTAATTTTAATTTACTTACAATTAAAGAAAAGTGTTATATCAATGTATACAAAAATAGCGATAATTGCGTTTTAGTCAATGAAATTATTAACAGCTCTCCCATCACTATTTCATTTATACAGGAACTCAATTAATTACTTTTTAAGGTTGTCAAGTACTGTTTGTTTCTAGCTTCTTGTTCGGTTTATTGTTATTTGTTTGTTTTAGTTTTATACATATTTTAATCTTTGTACTGTAATATTTTAATTGCATAGATATTTATATGTACTCGACCTTCTAATACTAGTTTATGCAATTGATATTATATATATATATATATATATATATATATATATATATATATATATTATTACTACTATTTTTTAACTACACATATAATTTTTGGTTTTGAGCTTTTCTTCCGCTTCTTATTTACTTTCTCAATTTTTAAGATATCGACTTGATATTTGGAACACTTATTACTGTTTAGGAGATCAATATTTTGATTATGTTACCGATACTGAATATCTACATGTTGATACATTTTGGGGTGTCAGGTTAACCAGGTTCCCAATGTTGTTTGGTTACGCCATTGATCTTCAGCAATCAAGGGTGTGTGTTTCTCATTCGATGTAGAAACTTTGTTGTCTCTTGCATTTTTCCGGGAAATGCACAGATTTCTATTAAATGCGAAACTGTGA
>JARFJB010001757.1:557500-597500 GCA_036346205.1 Vesta saturnalis
GGAACATTTAATTAAATAAGTACAACTTCTTCGTTAACTCGATACGTAGCCAATCATCATCAAATTTCATGCCTTTGCTCAGTACATATTAATGTAATAGTGTTAAAACGAAAATATACTTTAAACTAGTAAACTTACGAATAAACAGAACTGTACAATAATAACATAATTTGAAAACAGTGAACGTTACGAAATCACAGAACTGTCAAGATAATAACTAACATTAAATCTTTGTTCAGCGTCAAAAAAAGCCTACTATTGATAGAATTGTAAGTTCAACCAAAAAAAAAATTGGTAACAATAAAAATTTTATAATTTTTAGACCAAAAAAAATCGAGGGTCAGCATTTTTAAAAAATTGTGCTTTACGAATTTATTTATTCTTACTTACGACAATGTATAATTAATTATAATATATTATATAATATAATAATATATATATTATATAATATAATTATATACCAAAGGTAAATTACTAGTAAATGAAATACCTTAGTAAAACGGTAGTTTTAACTTATACAAAACGACTTTGGGTTAACTTGGGACAATAAATTGAAATTGCTAAAGAATAACAAGAACAATATAAAATAGAAACGAAACAAAACTGAGCCAATTTAACAAGGATCGTGATATAAATATATTTGGAACGAATTAAGATACATAAAGTATTAGTTACCAATTTTTATGTCATGAACTTTAGTTAACTGAATACTTTACATAAGCGCAATTAAAATTCGTAGACCAACTTAATTAATTATTATAAATCGTAAACGTTTACGTTCTCATTTCTTTAACCTTCGACTTACCAAAATATAGACAAACCGTAGACTACCAGAACGGGGTCTACTATGTCTGCGCTATTATTTCATTTGTATCCACCTGTATAAAGACAACATCCGACAACATTTGTTTTTATACTCTATAAACGTGTATTTATTTAATTTGATTTAATACAATCAAAATAAAAAAAAACAGAACACTTTATTCTGTACCTTACAATATTGGGTATTACATAATATTATCATATTCAATTATAGGAACATAAAGAATGCATTTGAATAAACAATGTTAATTTATAAGTGGAAAATACTGTATACGTAAATATATTTATAATAATTATAATAAGTAAACAAGTGTGAATTGCGAACAATGCAAATTAAGTCATCTGTGAGGGCTCTCCGTCTTCGCCCTTTTGACAATATGAACAAGTTATCTTGACTTCCTTTTCTACTACTGTGGAATGTTTGGTGATTACAAATCGACTACATGTGTCACATTTCTTGGAATATTTATTACTGTTTCCACGACAGACATAACAACGACCTCGTTTTGTGCCTGGCACATGGAGTTCTTTTTGAGTTTCACTCCTGTACTTTCAATAGCACTCCATGTCGCTTTGGAAAACTCTCTGCCGTCTTCTCGAATCTGTGTACTTCGTCGTGGTAATATTTCCATCGCTCAACAATTTGCCTAACTCTTGAAGGAACAGTTTTCTACGGAATTTCAAAATGGAACTTTTGTTCCAATCGGGATACTTCATTTCCCGATATTGCGTGTTCGTGATGCAATGATGAGGGTAACACCACAAATTTATTGGGCTTGGTAATGTACGACACCGAAGTTAAATCTTGGGTAAATAAAAACATTAACGAATATGTTGCTCGATTTTTAATGCCCAACAGACACTTAAGACTTTCCGATTCTTTCTCACAGTACCAACCAATGCTAATTTGTTTGATAAAAGTGCTTCAGCCAAGGTAATATCAGTAAAAAAGTTGTCACTTGTTGCATGTCGACCACTACCGTACCAGTGGGTTCCCAATGTTTTACCACTCGCTGGACTTGATTTCGTTTTGCTACATTACCCCTTTCCCAACATATACTTCAAAATTACAGCCGTAAAAGTTTTCAGCGACTCACAAAGCCCATACTTTTATCCCGTACCTTCTTGGCTTTTGAGGTATATAAAAGCGAAATAGACACCGCCTTCTAAAACTAACCAACTGTTCATCAATTGTTCCGTTAGCTGAAGCAGTGTACGATTCCTGACAATTCGTTGCAAATATATCAATCACTTCGCGTATCGCAGCAAGTTTACCGAGTTGCTTGCTTGTATTCCTTGTTGATAGATCGTCAAACCGAATAAATGGTAAAATATCGCTGAACCTATTCCTACACGTAACTGCTTGATAAATGGGTCTGGTATAAGCTGCATTACTTGTAGACCATACTGTGTGGGGGGTTCTCTTGCTTCACTAAATCGGCCCGCAAAAATAAGTAACCCAAAAGATGGTTCAAGTTTTGATGCATCTATATAAACCCATGATCCAATTTTGGCTTCGTGGGTTTCATTATAGTTATTATAGCGGCCTTCAAATTGGTACATTTTATGATGATTGATATATCATTCGAGATAAATAATTTAAAACCATCAAGGATTGACGTTACATGTCGACTTCTATCAGTTAGGTCTTTCTTGCTTCGCAATATATCTGCAACTCTCGTGTTTCCTGTTTTTGGTGGAACATAGTGCCAGGTACGTCCAGCAGCTACAACATCGGCAACGTTTAGATTTTGTCCAGTGCCACTATCGATTTTATCTTCATAGCCAGAGAGGTCAATTTGTTCGTTTTCTAAATCACTAAACGAACTATTCTTTATCTACTACGTAATCATCGTCGTCCGAAACGTCACTAAATATTTCGTCCCAAGAAAGGTCTTCCTCGTCATCAGAAGAATTTATGAGAGCTTTATAAAGTTCTTTTTCAGACATATACTTATTACGTGAAGACATTTTACACAACTCCGAGTCACTATGTACGCACACAACCGCACTTAGCTAACAACTAACGTGCAGTAACTTGTCTTGGTACTGGTATCATAAATCGCGCCTGTCCGTGGTACACTTCAAGAAAAAAACATACTCTACCAAAACCGGATCACTCGTGAACCATCACGATAAAACACTCATAAAACTCCAACAACTTTTACCTTCTGTATACTGCTCATTACAGCTTTTTAGGAGAATTAAAAGAAAGAAAATAAATTAACGAACATAATTTAGAAATTATTTAAAAAAATGTTGATTTTAGGGCCAACTCGGACCCAATTTCGGTAGGGCGAAGGTTAAAAATAGTTTTTTTTCATGGCGTTGTTGTTGATTAAAATGTTAATGATTTAATTCAAGACACCTTCGCGATTTGCTAAACGCTTTATTTGCTGACTGATTGTCCGTTTTTTAGTGTCGTATTAGTCTCTGCTGAGCTATATTTCAGTAATCGTTCAGTTCAGTGTATATTTTTCCATCGTAACTCATATTCATTATGTCCTCGTTTATATGTCTTGAAAAAGAGCTAGTGTTCCTTTGATATGTGCTTTAATAAAAGTTAAGTACTTATATAAACTATCTAAGTTAGAAACAAAAGTATTGCGTAAGTTGGAGTGTGGCATATAAATATATTCACACTTCGTTTTAATAGGGTTATCAACTGTTCCTAATTGCAAGGTTGTTAAAACACGTCCTTGTCAGGTACAGGTGATATTTCGAAATGTTTATCTAGTGGACTCCTGTAACTGCATTATGCAATTAAAAGAAGAACAATAAGGCCATTTGATATTAAAAAGATAATTAAAATATATGTACCGTTGTATTTCAATTTTAAAAAATCAAGCGCTGTATTATGAGGGTCAATATGCCCAGACATGTAAAATAGGCTTTTTTTAATTATGTCCATATAAATTGTTAAAATAATATAAGAATAAAAATTGCCGATGTACTTACAGATTACTAGCGAAGACTGTTCTGTAATAAAATGATAGAAGGGTTCTTTTAAAACAAAGGTCTTAGATTTTAAGTTGACGTGTATTTTTACATTTAGTTAATTAAAATTATTTTTCAGTGAGTGTTTATGTCGTGATGAATATGTTATAAAAGCGCTTAGCTGAATAAAAACGTTATTATAATTATTACATTTCTTTTAATGCCCATTTTGGCTTCGTATGTACAAATTATGTTATTATCGGTCATTGGTTTTGAAGTTAACCATAGACAAAGACGGCCTTGAACTTAGCTTTGCGAATTATTCAATTCAGCCTTGGAATTGTTTAAGTTGACCTATTAATTAATCATGCTAAGAGAAATTAAAATTATTACACTACCATTTGTAGGTTTTGATCTTTTATTTATTTACAACGAACTTATTTACCTTGAGAAAGTCATCGGCCTTGAAGCTAGCCATAGATGAAATCGGCCTTGAAGTTAGCCTTGTGAATTTCAAAACAACTTAATTTGACATTTGACCCTGTAAAATGCTATGAAAGCGTGCGCTTAGTTTACTTAATTTAGTTGTTTCGAAGAGCATTACGTTATCTTAGCTATGGAGTCTTTAAACGTTAACCAAATTCTTGAGTTGTTCAGTGCTGGCGCGTTAACCGAAGAGGGGTTGAAAAATGCTTATAATATTGTTACTTATAAGATGTTGTGTGAAAATGACACTATCGATTCGATAAAGGTTTATAATGATTTTGTGGAAGCTGCACAACGGGTTGGTGGAGTGTAACTGTATGCCTTATTGCCATATTTTTAAGTTTAATTATTTTTTTTAAAACCCTGCCGAGGTAAACATGGAGGATGTGGTTGACGATGATGAGATGATGGAAACTACAGCTGCGGAGGATTTGATAACGGTATGTCTTTTAATTTTCTATTGTCTCGATTACTGAATGAGTACATTACAGGCGCAAGACCAATCGTGCTCAGGTTCCCAGCAACAGGCCAGACCATCCTCCTCCCAAACGGGGTTCAATCATATTAATATAATAGGAGAGTCAAACAGTAAATTCATAAAAAAATTTAGCACCACATGTAAAACATTAAGATTTAGTTTTAATGACGATACGCGCAAGGATAATCCCTTAACATGGTTACAGGTAAAATATACCATTTACCAAAAATCTTATTTATCTAATACATATCTTTAGGTAGAGTGCATTCGAGGAGTTGTATGCATGCACTATCAAGGATGTAGCTCCGTCAGACCTTGTAGGGATTACGTTAAGAAATCCGAATTTCCCGGATGAACCAACTGGTCTGTCATTTAGAAGAGTGGACCAGCTCTCGGTGAAAGTGACAATGTCGCTACTTGAAAAGGTAATGTACAGCAATGCTAATGTTTTCTCGAGTGACTTGTTAGTTTTAAATGTGGACAGAGTGTCGGTACCTGTAGGCTATGGACGCAAAAATCTGACGGGTTTGAAATTTGAAGATTTTTGTGAGGTTAAAAAGCAGGGTATTGTCGTTGTTCCAGCAGGAATCAACGAAAACAATTGTCTAGCACGAGCCATAGTCCTAGCAATAGCATTTAGAAATAACGATACAATGTGGAGTAGCATGGCATTCGGTTATCCTTTACTTCAAGCACGAGTTGTACAATTGCCAAAACAGCGCTGAAGATCTTGGTCAGGGTGGTAGTTACGAACACATTCAAGTATTTCAAAATCGTTTAGCTTCATATACCATTGTAGTTTATAATTCGCGCGTAGGTGATTCAGTTTATTTAGAAGGCCCTAGGGAACTGGATAGGGTAGTTTTAAATTTAATACTCGAAGATGAGCTCTGTAACGTAATTACCACTCTCACTTCAGCATTTACTTGTAGTTATTAGTGCGAACAGTGCAAAAAGCATTGTAATAGCAAAAAACGGCATGCGAAATGTATGTATCAATGTCCTAGCTGTCATCAAAAACCACCGTGTTCCGTTCAAAATCCTAAAATTGCGTGCAATGATTTCAAAAGAGATGTTTACGGGCAGGAATGCCATAGAAACCATAAGGATGCTAAACTATGTGAAAAATTGCGTAGATGTTTAAAGTGTCTGAAAACCATTGAAGTAAAGGGTGAACATAGGTGCGGATACAGCTATAGCTCCACGTGCATGAACGAAAAGCGTATTCGTCATCTTTGTTACACGCCTGTTAACAAGGTGCGACGTAATGGTAAACCACCTATGTTTATCTTTTACGATTTGGAGTGTATGCAAGAGAAGGTATGTGAGCGGACGGATGATCTATTTCTGCATGAGCCCAATCTATGCGTGGCCGCGAATGTTTGTTCCACTTGTATTCAGCGCATCGACAATTTGGATGAGCGATGCTCGACGTGTAGTGAAAGAGTACAAATTTAAAGTTACATGCATTGCGCATAGCATAAAGGGGTACGATGGGTGTTTTGTGTTTAAATGCATGTTAACTGATAATAACCGGTGGAGACCTAAAGTCATCACCGACGGTTTAAAATTAATTTTCATTTAGTGCGACGATACTAAGTTTATTGACTCCCTTAACTTCATCCCATCGCCGCTCTCGGCATTTCCGAAAACTTTCAATTTCCCCGAGTCAAAGGGGTATTTCCCATTTCTCTTCAACACATCTGAGAATCAGAAATACGAGGGTGCTTTGCCACCGCTTAAATATCATTGTGCAGATAAGATGTCCGCTAATGATCGGCAAAAACTTTTAGGTTGGCACGCGACTCGAAGTAATCATGTTTTTAAGACGAGCGAAGAGATTGTGAAATATTGCCTAATGGATGCTCAGATTCTCGTTAAAGGTTGTATTAGTTTCTGGTCCACCTTCGCGACCCAAAATAAAGTCGATCCGTTTGAGAAGGCTACTATAATTGCTAGCGCTTGCAATAAAGTGTTTCGTAGACTTTTCCTCAAGGAAAACACAATCGGGCTCATTCCAAAAGGCGGGTATAGACGCTCCGACTGCCAATCAAAAGTCGTAATACAGTGGGTACGTTGGGTTGAACAATCACAGCAAGTGAGCATACAGCACGCAGAGAAAGCTCGTGAATTTAGAACACGTGAAGGCGTTAAGGTCGACGGTTACTGCGCAGGATCAAATTCCGTTTACGAATTTCAGGGGTGTTATTGGCACGGTTGCGAGGAATGTTTTCCCAACCAAGCTAATATTGATCCTAAGCTTGATGTAAATACTTCCATGCTCGCCCGAAACGAGAACACGGCGGCGAGGTCCCGGTTTCTGCGTGACCCCGGGTATAACCTAGTGGAAATACATGAATGCGAATTTAAACAACAAATACTTGCAAATGAGTTAAGAGCGTTTATACAGAATCTAGGTTACCAAGATGAGCAACCTTTAAATCCACGAAACGCGTTTTACAGTGGTCGCACTAATGCCAGTAAACTGTATCATAAATTTGACGGTATTAGCGAAAAAATCATGTATTATGACGTGTGCTCATTATACCCCTATGCAAATAAATATTGTAAGTATCTTGTAGGTCATCCGAGAATCCATGTAGGTTTAGATTGTAAGAACATTTCATTGGACACGGTGGAGGGTTTAGTTAAATGTCGAGTACTACCGTCCCCTAAAAATGCATGGCAAGTTGATATCTTTGTTATGTAGAACTTGTAGTTCTGAGTTAAATCAAGGGGAGTGTGCGAATAGCGAAACCGAGCGCAGTTTCGTTGGACGTTTGCAGCTGACGAGCTGCGTAAGGCTATCACTAAAAACTATAAAGTTTTTGACGTTTTCGAGATTTGGGGGTATGAGGTAACCAGCGACGAAACAGGAAGGATTGTTTAGTGGTTACATCGATAATTTCCTAAAACTCAAGCAGGAATTCTCAGGGTGTTAGGCCACGATAGAAGTCGAGAAGACTCAGTGCATAACAGAATATTATGAGAAGGAGGGAATTCGTCTAGACGCTAATAATATTAAGAAAAACCCCGGTTTAAGGTACTTGGCCAAACTGATGCTGAATTCTTTTTGGGGTAAGTTTGGTAAACGCGAAATTTTAATGCAGTATTATATCTGAGCCAAAGAATTTCTACAAACTGTTTACTGATCCTCTGGTTCAGGTACAATCCATTATCTCTATTAACGATAATGTAGTAATGGTAAATTGGGATAGACCGGAAGGTGAAAGTGAATCACAACAATCCCAGCTCATGCGCGTAATACAGTTACCTGGAGAAACTAGACCGCCGCGTTCTGTATTATGATACAGACAGTCTCATATTTGTCGCAAAACCCGACGACTGGAATCCAACTTGCGGAGATTTCCTTGGTCAGATGACCGTCGAGCTGGATGCGTACGGTGAAGCTGAGTTGTTAGTGCAGGACCGAAAAACTACAGTTATAGTGTGTTTTCAACCGATGATCAAACAATTAAATCCGTGTGTAAAGTGAAGGGTATTACCTTAATCTATAAAAACTCTCGTGTTATAAACTTTGAAGTGATGAAGGTTATGGTACTTAGTAATAGTAAAGACTCTATTTTTGTATATAATGATAGAAAAATAGTTAGATATAGGTGCTACAATGTATTAAGTAGACCTGAATCTAAACAATATAGAATAAGGTATTCTAAGCGACAGAGAATTGAAAAGTTTGATACTCTTCCATTTGGATATAAGGAATGAATAAAAGCATATAAAGAAAGAATAATTTTATTTATAGACTAGATTCTGCAGCTTTGCGTGTCCGTGTGTTTTCGTTTTGTGCGTTTTCGTATTGCCATTTGCCATTTTCGTTTTCGTTTTTCGTGTTTGCGAATTTTCGTTTTTTCGTTTTTCATGTTTTGTGAATTTTTCGATTTCGTTTTTTCGTGTTTGCAAATTTTCGTTTTCGTTTTTCGTGTTTACGTTTTTCGATTTCGTTTTTTCGTGTCTACGAATTTTCGTTTTTTCGTATTTGCGAATTTGTGCGTTTGCGATTTTCGTTTTCGTTTTTCGTGTTTGCTAATTTTCGTTTTTTCGTTTTTCGTGTTTGCGAATTTTTCGTTTTCGTTCTTCGTGTTTTCGTGTTTGCGACTTTTCATGTTTGCGAATTTTTTGATTTTCGTTTTTCGTGTTTACGAGTTTGTGTTTGCGATTTTTCGTTTTTCGTGATTGCCTGTTTGCGATTTTTCGTGTTTGCGATTTTCGATTGCATAATTATGAGCATTTCTAAACAGGGTGACCAAGGTTTCTTGATTTATTTGAGATTGATCTGCTTAATTAATTAATTAATTTGTTTGTGTGACAAATTCAAACATGACTTCAAGGGTCACGGGGCGAAGTCCCAACAGTAAGTTGTGAAGCCTTATATATGTCTTACAAGATAGAATTAGGCCTCCTTATTAGAATACAACTTCAGTCATAACCTACAAAAACAAATACCATTTCCAACCAGGAGTAACGACAGGGGCGAAGGCCTACACTTGTCTTATAAAAGTAGGTTAGGACTCACATACAATTACACCAAGGGGCCACGACAGGAGGCGTAGGCCTACACTTGTCTTATAAAATTAGCTGACATACACCAAGGAACCACGGCAATGGGACGAAGACCCACACCTGTCTTACAAGTGAGCATTAGGGCCCTTTATTAGAATAAAACCCCAATGCATAAATAAAATTTCGTAAGGTTACAATCTGTAGATAGGAATTAAAAAAATACGTCCCTCCAGGGGCTCCCCATCACAAGGGCTCTTAATACAAACAAAAATAATCAGGGTTGAAATTCCCATCATGAGTTGAAAAAGGCCACCGAAAAGAAACCATAAAATAAGGGTGAAAAATACGCCCCCTCAAGTAAGCGAGTAAAAACAAAAAGGGCCTTAATTAGGGATAAAAATTCCATCAAGGGGTTGAAAAAGTCCTCCGAAAAGGAACTATAGGGGTGAAAATCAAGGGATTGAAAAAGGCCTCCGAAAAGAAACCATGAAAAATAAGGGTGGAAAATACGGGCTTCCACGTGGGGCATCTTTGTGACGTCAAAATCTAAGATGGCGCATGGTGCCTCACTTCTACTTGCGTTCCTTCCAAACTAATTCGTGACCATATCCATCCATACATTATGGAAACATACTGTTGTGTTTAAAGAGTTGGGGAGGCTGGTGCCGTTTTTTTTTCGCCAACGTGAGTGAAACATATGAGTTTACTTTTCGTCTCGGAAAACTTGAGCTTGGGCTTTTATTAGAATTGTTTTACTTGTTTATCATCTAAGAAGTAAGTTGTTAGGGTGGAAGAGGGCAAATGTGTTAGGCAATCTCTACATCTCTACTAACGAAGGGTGTTGTTGCGTGAATGCAGTGTCGAAAAAAATAAAGAACAATAAAGAAGGTGATCTATTTAAAAATTCATGAGTTTGGTTAATAGCTCAAAAATTAAACTTTTTGGAAGAAGGTAACAGTGTCACTGAATTATATGTAAAACAAGATTAGTTCTTACCTTCGTAAGAAGTTTACGCATAATGGAAATACAGTAGTGCCTGAAAAGCAACGTTTTTCAACATTACCCTAAAGTTTAAAAGCTAAGGAGGCCCTGACAAATCTGCGACTGGAATTTTTCGTTTCGTCAAAAAGCACGACAGTAATGTAAAAATGTAAATGCTCTGTCTTGTTACCCCTTTGCAAATTTTAATTTTTTTGCTTCTAATATGTAATTAGTAATATAATTGAGAGTATTTTTATCCCTATAATTTCTTTGTACAACAAACGGTTTACAATATACAGTGCGATCATCATTGTTTGACCATGCCGCTCCTAGAACAGTACTACTGTTCCGCATTCTCAAAATGAAAATTGTGCTATGTCCAGTGGTGTAAAATTTGGTGAATGACGAATTGCGTATTATGTAGACGTACAAAAACTTCAATAATTGCAATTTAGTCTTTCTTAAAACTAAAAGGAAATTGTTATAAGGTATGTAAAAATTTAGTTAAAAATTATCATTTATTATTTTTAATTGATATTACAGATTTTCTGGATTTCCAAGGCGTATTTCTGGTGTATTAAACCAGTACATGGTATTTACTCGTGAAATTCAAGTTTTGTATGTGTTTTGAACAAAAACTTATTTCAGATTATATACCACTGATTCAGCCCTTCTCATATGGAACTAGTCACCATGTCTACTTTATGATGTACCTATGGTTTTTTTAAGATAACTCAAATCTGTATATATTGATCTAAAGCACAGCAAATAATGAATTAATAATGCATTGTTTTTTTAGATCTCAAACGTGCATGTAAATGAGATCAATTCAGCTAAAGTATAGTAAATAATGAGTAAAGATTTTCAATTAGTGCACATATTATTTACCTACAAATATAACGATATCCCGACGCACACCTCACTACCCGTTGGAATGAATGGTCCTTTATATGTTTATATTACAGTTAAAAATAGAAAAATAAAATTAAATTATCTATAAAACAATTTCAAAGTGACCACCATTGTTTGCATTACAGGCATCTACTCTTCATTTCATATTTTCAAATACATTTATTAATTGAGCTTCTGTAATATTTTGAATTGCGCTAGTTATTGCATTTTTTAATTCATCAACTGTATGAAGGCGTGTCTTGTAGATTTTACTTTTTAAATGTCCAAATAGGAAATAATCCAGTGGAGTAAGATCAGGTGATCTTGGGGGCCAAACTCCCGTACTTATAACTCTTTCATCAAAATGTTCAAGTAAAAAAGTCAGTGTCTGATTAGCTGTATGAGCTGTTGCGTTATCATGCTGAAAATATCCATATTGGAGCTCGTCATCGTGCAGTTGATCAATGAAAGGTTCCAAAATAGTTTTGTATCGAACCGCAGTTACTGTATCTTCAAAGAAAATGGGAGCTACAATTCTTGCTCGTGACATAGCAGCCCAAATACTTATTTTCACAGGATGTAAAGTAGTTTCTTCAAAAACGTGTGGATTTTCTGCTGACCACATACGGTAATTCCGCGAATTCACATAACCAGATAATTGGAACCAAGCTTCATTCGTAAAGAAACTTAAGTTTAGTATTTCGTCATCTCTCAAGTTGTTGTTGAACCATCGGCAATATTCTAAACGCTTTTGAAAATCTAAAGGTTGCACAACCGTTATTTTGTAAGCATGAAAATGTAGTTGACGTTTGACTGCTTTATGGCATGTACCATAAGAAAGACCTGTAACAATTGCTTATATTTAAATATGTACAATGTTGTCAATCTAACATTACTTATGTAATGTTTCGGTGTTTAAGATTCTTTTTATTTTATTGCTTACATACACATTCATGTCAACCATGTTTTGTATAATGCAAAATTACCTGTTTGCTGGGCCAATTGTCTTAAAGGTTTTGTCGGATTTCTTTCCAAATGTGTGCGTACATTTTCCACTACTTCCTCTGTAAGTACAGTTGTGCGACCCGTAGATTTTCCCTTGCAAACACTACCATGCTCAAGAAAACGACTAACAATTCTTCGAATGTGTCGGCATAAAACATCATCATCTAATTCGATGTTCTGAAAGTGATGTTGATATTCTTCAACACATAATCGTACTGAATACGTCCAGTTTCCATCTACATCTTTTTCGCCTTTTCGGAAATAAGTTTCCAAAATAAACTTGTCTTGTTCCACAGTAAAAGACATTGTAACCTAAAAAAATTTATTTACGAAAAAGGCATAAAATACACGAATAAATTTACCTTGAAAGTCCTGGTTAATTTATTAATGAGTTTTGAAAAAAACTATTTTATTGTAATACAAATGTAGATAAAGGAATAATTGAAAAAGGAAAAATCTATGTGCGTCTATGAAATGTCAATCGAAGATGAAATAAATATTTGTGCCTAATTTCACTAGTAACTTGGAATAAACTTTTGATCAAATTCTGTAAAAAGCAGTTGTTTTTCAATCATTCATTGTTGATATCCTGGTATTAGCAAAAAACTGTCACTTTAAAAAACAGGTTTTTCCTAAATATCTCCGGAACTACTTAACATATTCAAAAAGTGAAAAGACCATTAGATAGGAAATACAATTTCTCACAAAATGTTTTTGCAATTTTTTCTAAAATTTTGTCATTTTCGAAATATTTACAAAAAAATGGATTTTGGTACCCGTCCACACGATTTTTTTTAAATTTTGGCATTATATTGAAAATCAAATTGCTGATTGAAAAGAATTGTTGTAATTTTTCTTAAGTTAATAGTTTTCGATTTTTTTACAAAAAAAAAAACGATTTTTAAAATTTATGGTTTTGTTGCTAATATCTGGAACTTAGCGTGAACACGATTTATCAAAAAGAGGTTAAAATATTATGACAGTATATCAGTTTAAAAATAAATTTGAACAAATTATATTTAAGAATTTAGTAACAAATTTAACAACTGCACTTAATCATAGCTCCATTTTTCTCTATCAGGATTATTAATAGTCTAGGCATAGGCGCAACCAGGTTTTGGCAATACTGTTGTATTAAATTTTTCCATTCCATATTTATGGCATTTAAGTTGGTATAAATTAAATGACATTGATCTAATTGTGAATATTTTTGTCCTTATAATTTTTCTGCACAACAAATAGTGTAAATGTCATTTTGACAGCATAATATAAATTTTTGATGTGGAAGTGTTGATACAATTTGCTGCGTTTTATTGATTTGGGCGAGTATCTTGTAAAAAATATTTCAGTTTCTTCGCTCCTTTAAAACGTAAAAAAATATTTCATTAGATTTCTGTTTTTCTGATACCGCGACAATAAAAAAAATGTTTCAGCTGTACCAAAACTTGTAAATTTTCAGCCTTATGACCAAGCTTAGTAAGAATTCAGGTACCATGGGTTCTGCAAGAAATAAAATTTAAATGAACAGAGAGATCGCATTTTTTCATCTGTACCTAAAGTTACTAAACATATGGAGTCGGTTTATTGCAGCAGCGGTTTTAGGTGTTTCACATTAATTTTCAAAAATCTATTTCAGTGATAAATTGAACCTTAAAAAGCTAGCAAAGCTAATAGTAGAAAGAGACGTATTAACTATGCAAACAACGGTTACCTCTACTATAATTTCACGTAAATAAAACTAACGTGTAATATTGGTTATCAATACATGTCTCTCTTCAGTACAACTTAAAATGAAATAGTTAAATAATAAACAAAAATTTGAAAACAGATACAGTATTGTTAATTACTTAAATGGAGTATTTATCTATATCTTCTAATTACTATTTATCAACAACGTTGATGTTGAGGTTTATAAATGTATGAAAATGTTTATTATTGTTATATTCTTTATTTACCTAAATATAGTAAAAAACGGTGCAAATTGTATCAATGCTTCCTTTTCTTTACCAGCTCGTCTACTTGTTCCACAATTTCATGTTGCAGAGTAAATACTCTACTCTCCTTTCCACCTTCCCAATTGAACACCACAACCTTAGTTTTGTTCACGTTTACCTTTAGGTCTATGCTCTCACAGCCTATATCAAACTCCCTCAGAGCAGTCTGTAGTACCTCATCCGCACTGTCACTTAATACGACTGTTAGTTCATGGAAATCGTACTGAAATAGGCGTGCTGCCTTGTATGAAATAAGGTAGCTCTGATTTTTTGATATGTTGTATCTGATGTAGTGGTAATAACAAATCCAAGTTTTCGACCTCGAAAGCCCTCCGGATCATTGTTAAATATCTCGAAAACCGTTAAATTTTCGCACTTTTTTTGGTTTTTGTCAATATTGACATTCAAGGACTCATATTACAGCAAAAGTCGTTATATATAATCTGAAAGTAATCAAAACTTGCAAAAAAGGACACTAATTTGGCCAGTGTAAGTGAAATAATTTCTAACATATGGCAAATCAAACTTCTGCAAAATTTCCAAAAAAATAAAAATGTTAGTTTTTTTTTAGTTTTCGTCAATTTTAACCATTAAGAAACTATTTTACGAAAAATGTATCATCATAACGTGAAGAATGGCTAATATTTCAACAAAATGTCACTAATCTAGTTTAATTAGACCTAATAGCACCTGAGATATAGCTGTTCAAAATTGATGCGGTAGATACGTACTATACACTACTATAAGATAATTTAATCTTGGCATAAATTCATCATTCTAGGTAACATCCTATTAATATTCTGTACCTATTTAAAATAATCCCTTTCAGGTGTACATTATTGCTTACTAGAACTTTTTGGGTAGGTATTAATTATAACTGCTGTAAAACGGGCTTAGAATATTGCACCTGGTCTCTTCGTGATCAGCACGCGGACCGTTTGCTACCTTTTGTGTGTGTTTGATGCCTTGATCCCGATTGTTACCGAATTCAGTCGAACGCGACAATGTGTAATTAATTGCTTCGTTTAGCTTCAGTTCGTCAGTCCAGTCGCTCACATCTATTCTGTCGAGTTAGAAACGTTGTAAGACTTACGCGACGCTTAAGTTCGAAAGTGAATCAATAACAATAAAGTGATGGAGAGCGTAACAGCCTCCGTGGATTCTCGTTGCTTCATATGCAATGATAGTTTAAGTGAAGGTGAAGTGATTTTGGTGAAAAAGAGAGGAGTGGAAACATTGCTTGCATGCAGTATTAAATTTAAAAACCGGGAACATGAACGTTCACTGCAGGAAGTGAACGAGATTTCAGTGCATTGTGCTTGTCAAAAAAGATACACTAATCCCAAATTAATAAAAGCAGCTGTGCAACGTTGGGAAAACGAAGTGAGATCAGCGAGACCAACAAGAAGCTCAACTGAGCAGTTCAACTTCAGAGAAAACTGTTTTTTATGTGGAGAGCAAATCACTGCTAAATTCATTGAAGCTCATAAAAAAACAAGCCTGAAAAAAGAAATAATGTGATTGCCGTGGAAAACTTGCAGCTGGTTTCATCCATATTAGAAGCAACCGAGAAAAGAGGTAATGAATGGGCGCTCAAAATAATCGAACGCATTTGAGAGGACACCGATTTGCCTGCACTAGATGCCAGATATCATCGGTTTTGCCAAAGGAAGCTCTACAGACCTATTGGAATAGGGCTAGAAAGGGAGAACACCTTCGTGGAACTGTTGACGAAGCCATGGACAAAATTTTTGATTTCCTAGAAGAAAACTCGGAAGGGTGTCAGTTTTCTTTGACAGAGTTGACTGAGTTATTAGGCGAGAGTACTCCTGATGTGCGAACCATTAAAAGTCGCCTGATTAAAAAGTACGGAGATAACGTAATAGTAGTTACCACATCAAACAAAACTACACTTGTTTGCTTCAAAAATACGGGATACAAGATTTTATCGGATGCGTGGTATTCTGAACAGAAATCAGATCCCCAAGATGAGCGACTCCGGGTGGTTAAGGCAACAGCTGATATTATCCGGGAGGATATTCGCTCTCAAGTGTACGACACAAAAGAATATCCGCCCTCACATAATTTTTTGCAAGATGTGGATTCCGTAATACCAAACACGCTAAAAACATTTATGGAGACCGTGATTGTAAAAAACAAACGAGGTTCTCTGGATAAGTGGCGTAAAAGATCTGTTGCACTGTCACACTCAATAGTGTCAGCTGTCAGAACTGCCTCATTCATATCTTCATTGCTTCATGGCGTAGGTGTTTATTTGTATCACAAATTTGCGTCCAGTCATCTTGTTGACTTGTTGTCCAACATGGGGTTTTGTGCGAGTTACAAAAACATTGTAAAACTAGAAAGCTCCTCCATCCTAAGACCAGACCAAATGCAGTTGGAGCAGAGGAGTTTTGTGCAATTCGCTTTCGACAACGCAGATTTTAATGTTAACACATTGAATGGAATAGGCACCTTCCACTCTTTAGGAGGTATAATGATGGTTACTCCCAGTGAATCAATTATCCCAGAACAAAGTCTTGCCCGAGTGGATAGATGCGGTGCATCCCAGCTCATGCACCAAAGACCGCCTTTGCAGTTGCAAATCTACCAACCGAAAAGTAAACAAGGTTTGGCTATCATCACTATTGATGATGTGAATAGTATTCAAGAAACGCCTAAAAATATTGTGGCACCTTCTTCGGATGTTGCATGGCTGTTTGGTAAGAGTATGAAAAAGTGGAGTATACCTGGATGGAACAGGCTACAGATCACTTGCCTTTCGAAACAACAAAAGTTGTTTGCCTACCCTTCATAAATCATCCTCCATCATAGTATGACACCCTATTAACCACTCTTCGGGTGGCCAATGAAAAATGTAATTCCTATGGTCAAAAAACATGCCTCGTGACCTTCGATCAACCATTATACAAAAACGCTAAAAAAATAGTAGAAAACTGCTCTGACTCGGAATTGAATAATGTTGTTGTAAGGTTAGGAGGTCTTCACTTACTCATGTCATTTATGGGAATAAGAGGCAAGGTAATGGAAGGATCTGGATTAAAGGAACTCTTTCCAACGATTTTTGCGCCAAACCGTATTGACAAGATAATGTCTGGGTACTCTTATGCACGTGCTGCGAGGGATTACATACACTCTAACCCAGCTGGCATTAGCAACAGGGATTTGACTGACGAAAATGGATGCGCACTCGATGATGTGTTCTCCAGCATTGACCATTCTACCGTCTTAACGTTAGCCGAAAATGAGCAATTCCAACTTATCCAAACCAAATTTGCGCTTGATAGTCTTGAACTCAATGGTCCGACAGCAAAGCTTTGAGTTCAACATATCCCAATGGTAACTTTGATGAAACCATTTATCGAAGCAGAGAGCATGGTCAACTGGGATCTGCATCTTAAAACCGTTCAGAAAATGTTGCCATTTTTTCATGCAGCTGGCCACTTTTTTATGCCAAGTGTGCCCACATGTACCTCCAATATATGTTAACACTGGGAGAAAGAATGGATCCCGCCGAATTCAAACTATGTAAAAAATGTGGATACTTTACGATTTGACGCACCAACAAATTCTGGTGTGGTGTATGGTCAGACATGACGATCGAACAGGTTCTTATGAGATCAATGAAATCCTACGTAGGTTTGACCCGAGGTCGCGAAATGACAGACAGTGTGCTAACCCGATGGACATTAGGAATGATCTACTTCCAAAACATATGTACAGATTTGGAAAGCTACTGCGGCTTTATGAGTGGTACGTCTGAGCAGCATATTGATTTACGACAATCCAGAATGGCTAGAGACGAACAAGATGTAGAAAAACTGCTTGCCTTCTTTCACCTTCACCCACCATTTCCTAAGAATGATTCCATAATTTCATTAAGTAGTGGACTAGTTGGAAGTAAAGAGGTAAACTGCCACAATGCGGTAAAGATTGATAGGGAGATGATGTCAAAAGTTATTGGTGAAAATTTCGAAAATGTAAAGTTTAATAGAAAAAATACAGTGAATACGCTTGCCTCTGCTGCCTGCTCTGCTTCGATTAGAGAGAGAACGGTCACCATTAATCCTCTCACTTTGTTCCACAGACTGTGCATTTTGAAAAAGACTGACGAATAACTGAAGGAATTCTTTATACACGAATTGCCATCATTTCCTGTGGCACTTTTCGCTGAAGGTGGAATTAGTCCTGTGAGTCTGGATGAGAACGAGCAGAGGAAGGATGCGTACGTGGTTGTAGATGGTGGACATCTGCTCCATAAAGTTGTGTGGCCTCGGAATGTGTCTTTTGGAGAAATCGCCGCCAGGTATGTCAAATACTTGAAAACACGATACGGGCCAAACGTAACAGTGGTTTTTGATGGGTATCCATCTGAAGCATCAGAAAAAAACACCAAGAGCTCGGAACGTCTTCGTAGAGCTAGAATAACGTCCTCTCCCGATGTTACCTTCGACGAAACAACCATTGCCCCAGTTGCTCAAGAGAAGTTCTTATTAAACGACAGGAACAGGGTTACTGATCGACATGCTGAAGGTGCACAAGATGGACAAAATTGAAACCCTACAGAGGAAGATGCTGACCGGTTAATAGTAACCACAGCCATTTCCATGTCCTCTGCCTATGACCTAGTGAAGATCGCCGGCGAGGATATTGATCTGTTGGTTCTACTTTGTGGTTTATCGCGAGATGTAGGGGACCACACTCATTCAGCAAACCGACCAAAGAAAATCATGTTCGAAAAATGTGGGAGAGGAAAACCCAGACATCAGGTACTTGTCAAATTCATTCACATACCAAGCACAACCCGGACTAGCCTTGTTTCTGCATGCGTTCAGTGGTTGTGATACAACATCCGCCCTTTTTGGACAAGGGAAAATAAAATTTCTATCTACACTGAAAAGACAACGGCACCTGGAGCAAAACGCTGAAGTTTTTCTGAGTCCCAATTCCACACCTGCGCAGGTCACCGAAGCAGGAGAGAGCTTTCTCGTTTCGCTATATGGAAGCAACAGTGAATCCCAAAGTCTCAATGACCTTCGATTCCAGTTGCTTACAAGAACGGCAGCTAAGTCTAAAATGAACCTCGCCAGGGTGCCTCCGACCAGGGATGCTGCAAGATTTTACTGTCTGCGTACCTACCAACAGGTAAAGATTATACTTTATAACCGCCGACGCAAACGCGAAAAAGAGGAGTGCTATAAGTTTAAAGCCTTTGTCTGTGTAAAGTATGTCTGTCTGATGAGGATTTTTCTATCAATCAGTGAGTGTTCCTAGCTATTAATTGGCTCAGTGGTTCCGGAGATTTTAACATCGCGACATCTAGTTCGAAATCGAAGTAAATTTTATCTACAAAGTATTCGCTGTTGACCTGAGGTCTTTGGGGGTTTCTAAAATGTTTAATTATACTTAATGCCACTGTAGATTTTCTCGAGACATGGTTCTTAATTCTATTTTTTTTCACGTACAGAAGTGGCTGGGGAATGAGAAAAATCCTCTCGATTGGGGCTGGATGCGGAGTGAACAAGGCCTCATTCCGCAACTGATGACGAAACCACCAGTTCCTCAGCGCTGTTGAACATGATTTCCTGCAACTGCAAGAGAGGTTGTACCAACAACTGCGGTTGTAGAAAATCAGGACTCAAATGCTCGGCTGTTTGCAACCACTGCAGCGGTCAATCTTGCGAGAACATACCAGACCTTATTGACAACATTGGTGAGACACTTATCGACAATCCACCGTCAGATGATGATGATCTACCTGACGATAAAGAAGTGTTGACAAAGCAAGCTGCCCTGAATAGAAGTGCTGTAGATTTAGAGGACCAGCCTGGTCCATCAAAGATGGATACATAATACAATACATAAGCAAGTTCAATAGTGCATAGGTTCTGAATATATTTCATATTATAAAAAAAACTTCAAATAATAAGTTTGTACTTGTACTTATAATGTTTTTTTAAATAATTATAACACTTATTTCGTTAACGGTCGACTTTATTGCACAAACCGTTCTTATAATATTTGCTTACTAATCTCATCAATTTTGGACATCCGTATCTCAGGAACTATTAGCTCTAATTAAATGAAATTAGTGTCATTTTGTTGAAAGATTAGCCCTTCTCCACATTACTATGATAGCTTTTTCGTAAAATAGTTTTTTGATGGTTAAAATTGACGAAAGCCAAAAAAAAATAAAAAAAATTTCTATTTTTGAAATTTTGCAAAAGTTTGAACTGCCATAACTCAGAAACTATTTCACCTACGAGGACCAAATTGTCTCATTTTTGTTGTACATTTTGTTTGCTTTTAGATTGCATGTAACAACTTTGCCGTAGTATTAGTCCTTGATGACCAACATTGGCAAAAACTGAAAAAAGCGCCAAAATTTAACGGTTTTTGAGATATTTAACAATGATCCGGAGGGCTTTCGAGGTTAAAAATTTGGATTTGTTATTACCACTTCATCAGATACAACATATCAAAAAATCAGAACTACCTTATTTCATGCAAGGTAAAATGTACCAATTCCATGGACTATGTCATCTGCAAGAACTCGTACATTTAGGTTACCAACAATTACAGGATTTGTATCGGTGCCTAACACATTTATCCATGTATAAATTGAACAACCTCGGTGACATCACACAGCCTTATCCCACTCCTTACTCAATATTAAAGTATTAATTCACACCGCCTCTCACATATACGACTACCGTTGTATACTTCCCTTTACGCCACATTCATTTAATGTTTCCCACAGATTATCCCTATTCACTCTTGTCATGTACCTTCTCCAGATCTACAAACGCACATTACAGCTTCCTTTTTACACTTAGACATTTTTCGAACACCTACTGGAGGGCAATCATCTGATCAACACATCCTCTCCCTGACATGAGACCACCCTGCACATACTAAATCTTAGCTTGTGCAGTTTCTCGTACCCTATAAGTTAGTATTGTTTCAAATACATTACCGGGTACACTGATAAAACTTATTCCTCTGTAGTTCTTGCAATCACTCTCGTTCCCCTTACCCTTATACAGTGGTACAATGATCACATTATTCCAATCCCTCGGCACTTTTCCACACTTAAGGCATACATTGAATAATTCACACAATATTCGTATAAGCTTTGCACCTCCATACTTTAGAATTTCACCAGTGATTTCATCTACACCTACTCCTTTACCGTTTTTCAACCTTCCTACTATTTTCTCATTTATCCCAATATCCTATAACGCTTTTACCTTCGGTGGACGGTCAATTGTTTGTATAATTAGTCAAGAGGGGCGGTGAACTGCGGTTGAACTATCGCGGTACAAACGGGTTACATGAGCGTCAATCTAGGTGAACGGTGTAGAGGCCTAGATTCCTCTTCGCGGGAAATTAAAAGGGGTGAAAGCGGTCTAAGTAGCGTCAGTGAAGATTTCGGTCTACCAGGGTTTCTGAAGATTTAGATCGGTACCGGTATTTAAGAATTGTGTCGTTGTTGAGTCGGAAATGCGCGGTCTCGGTAGTATGACTACAAAATAATTCAGTTAAAAAAAAACTCCTGATACGGAGGTCGGTAGCAAATGTTTTCTATGTCGGATAAATAATAAAAAAATTAATTTTATAAGTTGGAAATTAGACAACAGAACCATTCGTCCAATGAAAAAAAAATATAAATCAATTTCTCGGTCTCAGGCGGAGAAAAATAAATCGTTATCACGGGTAAAGGGAACAAATCAAATTAATATTTCTCGGACGAAAATAATACAAAAAAAATTGGGTGGTTATGGTGCGAGGGTTCTGCATCTAATTTATTAGGGCAGCTGAAAAAAAAGCGCAGTGTAGTGCTTGGCGACGTTAATTAATAAAATAAGTTTTCGGCAACGGTGGCGAAAAAAATACCTAAATTCCTGAAAAAAACAATAACAAACAAGAACCAAAAATGCATTCAAGACGGCACAGAAATAAACTAATAATTTTTCATACACAGTCTGCTATCACTGAAAGAAATTGTAGTGGTAAAACAAAATTAAAAACTCCAGTGATTAAAATAATTAACATAACCAAGGAAAAATATATATAATTGCCAACGGCGACGGAAAACCAAAACTAAATTCGTAAAAAAAATATTAACTAAAAACGTCGTTTGTCCAAACAGGCTATAAAATAATAAACTAATTAACCCTTGTAGTCTGTTTGAGACGGCCTAACGGTATAACTAAAATAAATGTTATGATCTGACAACTTAAATAACAGATCGTACAAGATCCAAAGTTATAAAATAAAACCAGAAAAAATATTGGTAATTAATAATCGACTACTTGCTGCTAATAAAAAATTATGTTAGTCGATATAGAATTAATAACTGCAAAGAAACTCGTTGATAACACGCTATCGGGTAATTGCACACTTGCAAATACAACTTTTCTTAAATATGTTTTCTATAAATGGAATAGCTACACGTACAAGGTTTACTACTTGTATCTTGTTTAAAAAAACAACGGAATGGCGGACTGAATTTATCAACACATAAACAGTAGTAGATAAATCAAATTAATTTACTTAATCAATAGACTTACTCGAATAAATCAGACACGCACACGCACTCACAAAATTCGTAATAGTAATAATTTCATTCCAGTTTTGAATAGTGCAAAAGATATCGTGTTTGGCGTATTTGATAGTAATAATTCGTTTTGTGAACCTGAAACATTTTTATGTGAAATGGGAAATTTTTATATATTAAAATTGTGAATTTGTGTAATTATAATGAAAATCATTTAAAGTATAATCACTGCATCTTGCATTTTTTTTAAATTAATAAAACTGTATTTAGGTTATTTTGTGAGAATTTATTCAATGAATTAATTTCTGAAATTAAACACAAATATACCGGGAGATCAAATATCTCCATGATGCGAGTTTGCGAAAAATGTTTAGAATGTGGTCGGATAACGATAAGAAAGGCTATTTGTTTTGGTAACGAAAATTATGGTTTCGTTACAATCTTTCTCAGTTTCATTCACCATTCCTTCTACATTCTCGTTATTTTACCCTTCAGCCTTACTTTCCTCACTACTGTACAACTTTCCGAAATATATTTCACTTCACAGTCATCCCATGTTATTTCTTTGCTCATATTCATCCCTCCTGCAGCGTTCTATTTTGGGCCACGTTTTGGGTTTTTGACCCATCTCCAGAAAAGTTTTTTGTTTCCCCCAAAATCATTCTGAACTTTCTCTCCTTCCACAGCCATCAATTTCTCTTTAATTATTCTCACTGCCTCCTTCGCTTCTTTGTTTCTTAATCTGTACACCTCATACAATCGCTTTTTATCAGTCTCATTTTTGCAGCAATCATTGCCTTGTACGCATCTGTTTGCTTACATACTACCTTTTTTTACCAATTCTTTCCACCAGGCACATTTTTTTCTGTATCCATGCACTTTCAACCTCAGTGTCTTTTATTTGTTTGTTGCACACTGCTTCTTTCATATTCAACTCTTTACTCACAGCATCTGCATGTTTAATTCTCGCGCCATTATCTACTAGTTTCTCGGCCCTAATTCTAGACGTTTGCACTACGTTTGCTTTACTTTTCCAACCCCACTTTTGCCCTAAACACACTCGCGATACAACCATCATGCACTGTCAACTCAATCATACTTATAGATTCACCTCCTTGCTATGTATACATATATACATTTTTGTGTTTAAACCACGTATTAGATACAAATAGGCTTCCCTCCACACAAATGTTCACCAGGCGTTCACCATTCTCATTAACTTTTTGGTCTCTGAACGTTCCTAGAACGCGTTTAGTATGTCCTTTCTGTACACCCACCCATCCATTCATGTCTCCCACTCTTTCGTTTGGCTTACATACATTCAACATGTTCTATACATCATTCCAGAAGTTATCACACTCCTGCTGTCTTTCTCCATTCACCCTGCAATAAGAAAAATTGTTCGATACTCCACTTTCGTTCTAACTCATATTACGGGGAGATACCAATTCGTACTGTTTAACACATTTTGTCGCTCTTTCACTTACGATCACCCCAACTCCTTTTGCGTCATGCACTTAAGTCTCAACTTCTGACCATAGTGGTAGCTGTCTACCTCCATCTCCACAACATTATTTCCATTACGCTTTGTCTCCGATACACACAGAATATCAAGCTCCCTTTGGTACATTACATTTGCAATTTCCAATCCTTTACCATAAATACCTCCACGTACCGACTCGCCATTCATTCCTTGCACAGTCGGAGCTTGTCCGTTTCGGCCTTGACCGCCCCTTTTAACCAGGTCGATCCGAGGCAATTGTATTGTTCTCTTGAGCATTACCATAGCGGGTACACCAGTGAGTGCCCCGAATGATGTAGCATTCCCTATTAACGGTATCGTCCTACTACCTTCTGTTTCCAGGGAAAAAAGTGGAAATAAAAAGGAAAATTAAAATCTACGCTAACCTAGGTTACCTAGGTTTTGAAAAACATTTGGTGTGTAAGATTTTAAATAATTCTTTCGTAGGTAATTATAATGTAAGATGGGTTCTACAAAAAGGGTTACTGTATCTTGGGGATTTAGTTTCTTATGTAAAACGGAATGTAAAGGTGATAGAATGTTAAAACGTAGGTAGACTTTTTAACATATAGTAACAGTAAATAAAGGTGTAGATACACACATTTTTTAATAAAAATAAGGTCTGATTTATTTGATGCACATTTAACTAGAAAATATACTAATTTGGCAAGCGTTCTACCATGTCTTTTGTAACTTGTTAAATACAATTATTGTTCTTGTTTCCAATTTCCTCTATATTTATTTAAAAATAAAATTTTATGTATGTCCAACTCCCTCATATGTTTTTTTAGTCAAATTAAATTTCAAAAGATGCTGTTGCAAATTGTACTCTTCACCGTATACTTAGCTTAACATTGATTTAGGCGAGTATTTTGTAAAAAAAATAAATTTCTTCAATTTTTTAAAATGTCAAAAAATATTTTAATAGATTTCTGTTTTTTGAAAGATGTCGCGATTACCTACAATAAATTAAATATTCTGTGAAGTGTTTATTAGTTACAGTATATATTCATTTATACATTATTATTGCTTTTTCCCAGAAACATCGAGCAAGATTAGTTTATTCATCATTTCATTTCATTTTAATCGGTAGGACTACGGCATACCGGGCAGATGCCCTCTATACCTTCATCGGACTTTGCTTTATTCATGGCATAGTATCTACTTGTCATTTCATTCATACCTAACTTAAACTAACTTAAGATATGTAACAAAAATAAGGCATATAACTACATGGTATAACATTCATATCACTCAACACAGCACGATCTTCGGCCTCTTGTGCCTCGTCACGTCGTTGGTGTCGTAGTTATCCCGCGATGGCGGGATTCAGGTGGGCCGCTAGTACCATCTCCTGGTTGCTTGCGGCGGTTTTCATGAAGACCATCTTGAGGTCATTGTGGAGTCGGTCGACTCTGAGGTACCAGGGTGCGTCGGTGATGATCCGGAGACACTTATTCTGGATGGTCTGAAGGCGGTTGATGGTCGAGGGAGCGGCGTATTCCCATGCTTTGCAGGCGTACGTCAGCATCGGGAGGATAATGACTGGTTGACCAGCATCTTATTTTCGGTCGTTAGAACGCTGTTCCGCCCCATGAGATATCGTGGCCGAACATGGAGATGTTGCTCGTGGACCTCATGTGTCTTCAGGTGAACAGGACCTCGGTGCTTTTCTCGGGGTTGATTCCGATGCGCTATTTGGAGTATCATCCTTCCAGGTCGTCCGCTGCTCTGTGTAGTGTCTTGCCTGCCTGGTGGTTGCTGTGTGACTGGACGAGGACTGCGTTGTCGTCCGCGTAGGTGGCTAGGGTCGTTCCGTCGGTCTTCGGCAAGTCTGAAGCATGAAGATTGAAAAGCGTAGGGCGAGTATCGAACCTTGGAGACTCGCGCCGTGGTTCTCCTTAGAAGCGACCTGCAGTGGGGTAGTTTCGTCCTAAAGTATCGACTGGTGCTGTAGAATCGGATCATCTTCACCATGGGTAGCGAGATCCCACATTCCAGCATCTTGAAGAGGAGTCCGTGGTGCCAAACCTTGTCGAAAGCCTTTGAAATGTCCAGAAACATCCCTCCGGTGAACTTCTTCCAGTTGAATCCACGCACGATGTGTCCACGACTCGGAGCGCTTGTTTTGTGGTCGAGGAAGGCGAACTGCTCGTCGGGAAGGATCTTGAGCTCTTCGATTTCTTCCTGTAGTAAGGTGTAGATGATCTTCTCCAGTAGTTTTCACACCGTTGGAAGTAGGCTGATCTGACGGTAGTTTAGAGGGTGGCTGTGGTTCTTTCGGGGCTTCGGGATCATCACGGTGTCCGCTTCTTTCCATCTGATTGGGAAGTGTCGGAGTCTCAGCGCCGTGTTATAGATGGCCGTCAGGTATGTGATGCCTTTTGGTGGGAGGAGCTTCAGCGCCTTGTTCGGGATGGAATCCGGTCTCGGGGCTTTCCTGGGCTTCAGCCTCTCGAAGATGCCTTTTCGCGGCGTCGTGAATCGGATGTTCCCATCGGTGTCCTTTGCTAGGCTGGCCCTGACGGTGCGGTGGTCTACGGCGATGTGGTCGTGGTCGGCGTTTTCTTGTAACGGGCTACATTGGAGTTCGATGGTCTCGGTGAACACGTCTGCTTTTTCGGCTTCTGTGTAGACGAGTCCGGTCCTTCCGTGCAGCGGTGGGACGAGTACGTATTCCTTTCTTAGAGCTTTCCCCATCTTCCAGTATGATCCGTCTTGGGTGTCGAGGGACTCTCTGGGTGGTCCGTAGGTGTTTCCTCGGTGTGCTTCCGTGGTGCGCCTGGCGGCTTCCGTTCCTTGGAGTATAGCCCTCATAATGTCCCCTACGGCGAAGTTCAGATACTGGACGTTTCCGATGGTCGCCACCAATGTGATCCTCTCTTCTGTGTCCTTGTATTTTCTCCAGATGATCTTGAACTGTTTTGCGGGTGTGGGCGGTTCCGTGGTGCTTAATTGAAGTAGAACCGGGTTGTGATCGGAGCTGAGGTCTTCTATCGTCTCCATCACGTAGTGGGTTGGCTCAGTTGATCCATCCGCGATGATGTTCCTAGGGCCGACATAGTCCTCTAATTTTGTTCCCAGCTTTTTGGTGATCCTGCTGTTTTACGATGGGTGTTTCGCGTTGAAGTCCCCTCCTGCGGTGTTGTCTTGGAAGAGGTCGTCCAGTTCCTGTTCGTCTATCTTGACTCCCGGTGGGTTGTGGACGGCTACGATCCTGATGAGACCGGCTGTGCTGGTGATGACTCCTGTGGCGGTGGTTTTCAGCCTCTGCATTCTCGGTGTGGGCAGTTGGTGGTGGTCGATGGAGCTCTTGATGTAGATGGCCGTCCCTCCGGCTCTTCCGGTCAGCCTGTCCGTGCGGTGAAGTGTGAATCCTGCTACCTTCGGGTAGTCGCATTGGCGTAGATATGCTTCGGATGCCAGTACCGTGTCCAGGTTGTGATGGTCCTTGAAGGCGGATAGCTCTACTTTCTTGTAAAGAAGACCGTTCGCGGTCCACATCTCCTTGTGGAGGCGTCTATCCATGAACGGTTTTTTCAGCACGGATTGTCCTCAGGATCCTCATGGCAAGAGCAAAGTTGGCATCTTCTTCCGAGATGGTGGTCTGGAGGGCTGCAACTCTTGGGGATGATGCTTCTGCTTGTGGTGGTGCTTCTAATGCTGCTTGTGGGCAGGTGATGCCTTCTTCCACTCTCCTCGTTGGTAGTGGTGCTGGTGCTGGTCATCTGGGGCGGCACGGAATTGTTGAACCCTGGTGGTGTTCTTGGGGTGGGCTGGACATCCTCCGTAGTTGGTAGTGTGTGGCAGTTGCAGCAGTTAGCTGCCGTGTCCCTGGACTTCTGGCAGGCGCTGGTGTGGTAGAGCCCTCCGCACTTGACGCATTTGGCAAAGGGGTGGCATCCGTTGGTTGAGTGACCGAACCGTTGGCGCTGGTGGCACTGACCGACTCCGTTCTTCTTGTGTGGGGATTTAACACGGATCATGAGGTAGCCCAGCGTCCTCATCTCAAAGATATCCTTGGCTCTTGCGATCTTGTCAGGTGAACCAACGCTAGCGACGTGGGTCGGCGTTCTCGTCCCACTTGTATCCGGGACACCTTCTGGGCTTGGTAGCCAAGGGTGGTGAGGTCACCGGCAACCTGCTGCAGTATGGCCTCTCCCTGGTGGATTCCTCAGATCACTATCTTGAGTGGCCTAGCTTCCTGTAACATACAGGTGTTAAATTGTACCTTTATATTGTCCAGGGTGGTGGTGACCCTCCTGTAGTCCTCGGCGGATTCAACGTTGACGATGATACTCGCCCTCGTTGACCTCGTCTGCGTCGGGATGATGCCTGCTCTGTTGAGGGCCCGTATCGCTGATCAGTAGTCCTGGCGGTGGATGATGAGGGGTGGCACGCGTTCTTTCTTCGCCGGTGATTCTGCTGCACTTCTTGTGGCTGCAACCGCTTGGCTGGGTTGCGGTTGGGTGGGCTGCTGGATGACCTCCATCGAGGCTTTCTGCTCGGTTGCCGCATTGGAGACGGTAGGAGGTGGCGTTGTTTTCTTCGGTTTCTTTTCCGGTTCCATATCGGAAGTTGAATGGGATCGGAGCGTCCTTTTCTGTTCCGCTGGCGGTGCCGATTGACGGGGCAGGTGTCTTCTTGTTGGTGATGCTGGGAGGAGTGCGTCCATCTTCACCATGAGCCGGTTTATGGTGGCCGTGAGCTCTTCGATCTTACGGTTCTGGCTAACCGTAAGCTCCCGTTGTACTGCTAGGTCCTTCCGGAGTTGCTCGCTGTAGTGTAGGAGCATCCGCATCTCGTAGACGGTAGGCGTCGGTGACGCTAAACTTCTTGCTTCTGCGTCCATTTCTTCGTGTCAATGTTGTAAAATCCGCGAAGGGCGTGGCTTTAAAGCTGATTTCGCGGTTTCTTAGGGGTATCCTAAAGTACACGGACCACGCGTCCGCATACAGACCGCTGTGAAGGAAAATCAATTCCTTGATAATAAAACGACATTAATGATCAAAATTCCGCAACTATAATAAGCAAGCTTACCACAATTGAGTAACGATAAAAAATGATTATTTCAATCGGCTCTTATTACGAGTCTATTTATGGTTAGTATCGGATCGCAATCTAGGTTCTTTCTTTATATACAGGGTGTTCTAAAAGTCCATCAAGAAACTCCGGGAGGAGAATCTACGATCTAAAATAATAGCAGTTTGTAAGGAAGTTTTTTTTCGGATTGTTATTTGTTTGCAAGTTACGGTTTGTCAAAGACCGATTTTTTTAAATTTTCCTTTTAAATAACTTATGCAGTTCAAGGTCGATTAGTCTCTCATTTCACATACTTACTAATTTGACCAAGTTCTATTGGAGCAGTAATAAAAAAGTTCCATTATGCGCCGTTAGAGGGCACTTTACCTAAAACTCAAAATTTGTTTTGTTGATAACTTTTTTCTCTTGCCCAACATCGCAAAAATATGAACATTATTATAAAAAGAAACAATATTAGAAAAAATTATGTGCTCTTTATTCAAGCCGATAAATGCAACCGTTTAGTGAGAAAAGTAACTTATAATCCGTATGTTATGTGTGTAGTATTTTCTCTTGTATTGGTGTTTATGTATTATTTGTATTTAGTTTTTTTTTTTCAGTTTGTCCTGTAATTGGTAGTTGTTTCTGTTGGACAAATAAAATGTATTATTATTATTATAAAATAGGAGAATCTGTCATACTTTGTTCGTGTAATTCCACTATCTAACGCTATCTCTTTGTAAAACCAGAATCGTTAATAAATAAAATAAAAAAATTTGTCTTTGACAAGTCGTAACTTGTAAACAAATGACAATCCTAAAAAAAATTTCCTTACAAACTGCTATTATTTTAGCTCGTAGATTCTCCTCCCGGAGTTTCCTAATGGACTTTTAGAACACCCTGTATAGCTCTAAAGAGAGCGTATATGAAAATAAAACGATGTTTATAGTGTAGAGTTTCTCTCCTTTATATATGCCCTAATAAGAACGTATATAAAAGAATGGATGCTCGAGTCGATTCCGAAGTTCTGTTGCTGTCCTTCCTGTTGCTGTAGTTCTCCTAGCTTCAACTTGCGTACTCGTTTCAATAAAAATGTCCTGAAAAGGACAATGTATTGAAATTCCGATGCTGTATTGATGCCTGGATGTACTGCTGGTTTGGATCGTATGGAATGCTTAAACGTGTACAATGAAAATCGCAAGGGCTCTTAAGCTTGGTAGGGACTTACGCTTAAATGTTCAAACTGCTATATTAGTTTCTTAAAACTAATGTTGTTTATGTAAGTAGCAATTTTGTATTCTGGAACTACATTGATTGTAAGAGTAGGGGTGTATAATCTGAACTAGAATTGAGAAATCAGAACGCACTTTGGAAATTCCCCAGAATCTTCCTTTTAACAATTAATTATAATTTGATATTGTAAAAAATGACTTGCAAAAACTTTAAATACATCAGTTCTTTGTTTATTATTAATTGTTTTGGATATCATTTTAATAAATGTTTATCTACGAAACGGTAACTATTATAGTAAAAATGTTGGCGGTAAATATGCCTTTTCTGGTGTCCAGATGTGCGGTATTTTTATGTCCTTAAAGCAGGTACTTGCCTTTTTAAACAAATCAGTTAGAAGGTTACTGTTCTTTGAATAGAATTAGTATAACAGTTTTTCAGCTTTACTCCAACTTATAAATTTATAACTTTATGATAACACTTAATAAGAAATCAGATACCAGAGGTTTTCTAAGAAATAAAATTTTATTGAACAGACAAGTTGTATTTCTCAACAATAGCATTATGGATCTATTTATAATAATTACTGTAGGTTACTTATTTAATGTTACTGCTTGTCTGTGTAGTCTGTTTGTTATATTGATAAAAAACATACACTACTTTTTTTATTTTTTGCATTTTCAAGGTGTTTAGTACATTAAGATGTTTTCTTGCAAGTATATTACTTCTTTATTTAATAATTTAGAAGGTCAAAATTCTGGCATTTACATAGTTAAATATTAAACTTATTCTTCACAGTTTTGGTCACTGTAATGCAAATATGTACCTACTTGTGCTACAAAATAAATAAACACTTGTAGAATGTTAATGCTATTGTCCCAATTTTTAATAACAATTCATAAGAAAATATCTTCTGTTTACAATATTTGTAATTACTACTTACTACGTCAAAAAAAAGGGATGGTCCCGAGTTTAGTTTCAGTCGGTTTTCTAAGTGTTTCAAGACTTTGGTGATATTTTTAATCTTTCATGAATGTAGTATTAATTTTTATTTAAAACTAGTGTTAGTATTATTTTCTAAAGTTAAATTCAAGTAATATTTTGTGAAGATTTATATTTGTAGTAATTAATTTATTTTAGTACGTGTTACATTAGTTTGGTAGGGTAATAATAATATCGTAATGTTATTACGTAGATCATTATCGTTATTTATTGTTACCCTTCAATTGAATAAAAAAGAAACTTAGAGGATGGAAACGTTTAAGTTGTCACGGTTCGCGACCATAATAAAGCAGATTTGATAAATAAATATTAAATTAAATGACAAAGAAATAACTATAACTCGGAAAGCTAAATTAAAAATATTTGAATCATTTGGTCGCAAATAAATGACAGCAAGCTCGGTGAGAACCGCGAGAGCCAGGAATCGCGTAGGGAGCAATCTGTTTGAAACGTGATGTGATTGAAGGGCGTGTAAGTGAAAAAATGTACATTTAGATATCCATACAGGAAGTATACACTCTATTATTTATACATTTCTTGCCTTTGCCTATATTTCTACTTCTTACTTCCCTACGTCTCGAGACAGTAGACAAATAACTGTCCGGTAGTAAGACGATACCGTTAGTAGGGAATGCTACATCGTCCGGGCCACGATTTGGCCAGTAATCGGTCTAATCGCTATGGTATTACTCAAGAGAGTGTGTGTGTGTATCGGGGCAAAGCGCAAAGGAAAGGATGCTGTGGAGGTGGAGGATAGCAGCCTAACACTATGGTCAGGAGTTGAGTTGGCGCAAAAGGAGTTGGGGTGACCATAAGTGAAAGAGCGGAAAGATGTGTTAAACAATACGAATTGGTATCTCCCCGGGTAATATGAGTTAGACTGAAAGTGAAGTTTCGAATAATTTTTCTTATTGCATGCTATGCACCGGTGAATGGAGAAAGAGACCAGGAGCGTGAGAACTATTGGAATGAAGTAAACAACGTGTTGAACGTATGTCATCCAAACGAAAGAGTGATGATGGCGGATATAAACGGATGGGTCGGAGTACAGAGAGAACATACTGAACGCGTTCTAGGAAAGTTCGGAGACCAACGAGTCAATGAGAATGGTGAACGCTTGGTGAACATCTGTGTGGAGAGAAACTTGTTTGTATCCAATACGTGGTTTATACATAAAAATGTGCATATGTGTATATATATATATATATATATATATATATATATGTCAAAGAGGTGAATCTAAAGGTATGATAGACCTGAGTGTATGATGAAAGGCTTAGAAACCTGGCGAAAGACACAAAAGTAATGCACGGATCGGAGTGTGGATCGGACCACTTTTTGGTTATACAGATAGTGTGTTTAGGGTAAAAGTAGGTCTAGAGAAGGAAAGCAAACGTAGTGCGAATGTCCAGAACTAGGGTAGACAAACTAGTGGATAATGGTGTGAGAATGAAATTCGCAGATGCTGTGAGTAAAGAGTTGAATGTGAATGAAACAGTGTGGAATGAACAAATAAAAGATACTGACTTTGAAAGTGCATGGATTGAAAAACTGTGTTGTCAATTGTGCCGTGCGGATATGTAGAAGAGCGACTGTATGTAGACAGACAAAATGTGCTTGGTGGAGTGAATCGGTAAAAAATGCAGTATGTAAGAAAAAAGATGCGTACATGTCAATGATTGCTGCAACAAATAAGACTGAGAAGAAGCGATTGTATGAGGTGATTAAGAAACAAAGAAGCGAAGGGGGCAGTAAGAATAAGTAAAGAGGAAGTGATGGCTGTGTAAGGAGAGAAAATGCAGAATTATTTTTAGGGAAATAGGACTCTTCTGGAAATGGGTAAAAAATATAAAACGTGGCCCAAAACAGAACGCTGCAGGAGTGAAGAATATAAGCAACGAAATGTTATGGGACGATTGTGAAGTGATGAAATGCTGGAAAGAATACTTCGGAAAGATGTAGTAGTAAGGAAAGTAAGCCTGAAGGGTTATATAAGGGGAATGTAGAAGGAATGGTGAATGAAATGTAGAAGGATATTGAAAACGGTAAGGGAGCAGGCGTAGATGAAATCACTGGTGAAATGCTAAAGTATGGGGGTGAAAATCTTAAGAATTATTCAATATATGCTTTATGTGTGGGAAAGTGCCGAGGGATTGGAGTAGCGTGATCGTTGTACCACTGTATCAGGGTAAGGCGAACAAGAGTGATTTCAATAACTACAGGGAAATAAGTCTGCTCAGCTGACTGGTAAAGTATTTGGAAGAATATTGATTGATAGAGTATGAGGAACTACACAAACTAAGATTTAGGATGTGCAAAGTGGCTTCTTGCCAGGGAGAGGATGTGTCGATCAGATAGCTGCTCTCCAGCAGTGATAGAAAAGTGTTTAAGGGTAAAAGGAAGCCGTATTATTAAATATTAAATGAATATGCGTAAATAAAAGTCTAATAAATGGAATAACGGCAGTACACAACGGTAGTCGGGCATGTGTTAGCGTGAGAGGACGTATGAGTGAATACTTAAGCAAGGAGTGCGACAAGCCTGTGTGATGTCACCGTAGTTGTTCAATGTATGCATGAATAAATGTGTTAGACAATCATGTACCGATACAAATGGTGTAATGTTTGGTGACGTAAATGTACGACTTCTGGTGTATGCAGATGACACAGGCTTATTAAGTGACAGTGCGGAGTGGAAAGGACAGTAGAGTATTTACTCTGCAAGATGAAATTGTGGAGCAAGTGGACGAGGTGGTATATCTGGGTAGAATGTTTACTCGGGTGGTACAATGAAGAGCGAGGTTGGACAAAGCGTCAATGCTAGAAGGAAAGTGATTGGAGGTATGTGGACGATAGCGAGAAACGAAAGCATGAGCCTAGCTGCGAAAAGAGCAATCTATAATGGCGTGTTTTTCCCGTCAGTACTGTATGAAAGTGAGACATAGGTATGTCAGAAAAAGCACGAAAGAAAAATAGATGCCGCGGATATGAAATTCCTCAGAAGCGCATGTGGTAAAAGAAGAAGGGCAAGATAAGGTATGAATGCATAATAACGGAGTGTGGCGAGGAAAACACGATGATGAATAGATACAGAAGTATTACATTACGTTGGTTTGGTCACATTGAGAGAATCAAAAACGGAAGATTAACGAAGCAAGGGTATTAATTTTAGGACACGTTATATATATATATATATATATATATATATATATATATATATATATATATATATATTATATATATACCTAATTGGGGACTTGCCTAAACACGTTTAAACTATGTATCTATGGTTACTTTGGGGACTCGTGACTAATATTGACACACGGTCATTTTAAAGTGATCATACAAATATACTTTTTAAGGACAAGTAAGGATCAGTAAAATTTAATACTAACGCTTTCACTTTTAGGAAAAGTCTTAAATTGTAATAATATATACTTATACCCTCAGATTATATATTTAGACGCCTACAACTTAAATGGAAAAAATAATGAATCAAAAGATCAATCTGATTAGTTTCATTTTAACTTTGTATTAACAATATCAGATAAAAATTTGGCTGAAGTAGGACAATGGATATTTACAAAAATATGGGCGTTTATATTTACGGACGCCCGTATAGATAAAAAAATGAAAACTGAGATATACGTTTTATATTTATTCTTGTACATTTTTTAATACAGTCATTTTGTACATTATTCTGCTTATTGTTTTTGTTCGATAGATAAGATTTTACAGATGCTGCGGAACGTTTGCTGAATACGTCGTATTTTGCTGTTAGCTTTTCAGTCTCATAATTTTGGTAGTGTTATCTAAGTGCTTTTTAAGTGCGATTTCAATAATTTCTTTTTTTTTCGGAGGTCCTTCGAATTTTAACTGAAATTAAAACTGACAATATATATCCCAACTGCTTCATCTCTACTTACAATTCCCATCTGGTCTTTTTGTACTTTTCATCGCTTTATTTATACATCTGTCCACGCCTTAACATGCATGTCTCATCGGTGCATTAAGATGTCAGAACTTGTTGTTAATTCTTAGAAATCATTTAGTGATGGAAACGTTTGGGTTTCTAAATTTATAGTAAAGTGGTCTTTAACATACTGCTTTTCAAGGCTTAACTATAATCGTCTTTTGGTAGATGCAAAAGGCGAAACTAGAAACGTTATTAAAATCTTGTAAATACATATTTAAAAATGTAATAAAAAAATATATAATGTTTCTTACCATGTTTTATACTGTTATACTGTTTCGGCTTATGGAAAGTTGAATATATGAGATTCTATTACTTACTACTAAAAAACAAAAAGTACATTATTTGTCAGTAAAATGAATACGTATTTAAACATGCTTTATTTTCATGAATTAATTACAAAACCATTGCTGACCAATACTCACCAGCTGTGGTTTCACTTTGTAAATTTTTTTAAGGGAGTTATTAATCAGATTCTGTTCCTGGAATGTAGGCGGATGCTGTTCTTGGATTAAAGTCCGATTATCTTCAGTAATGGATGTGCCTTGACAACATTCAATAATTTGGAATTCTTGTTATGTCTCGGGCAACTACTGGAATACGATAAACTTCTTTATAGATGTTCCCGCATGGACTATAAAATTACCTAAATCTTTTATTCCATTACATGGAAGGTCCATTCGTGTAGCTTTGTTGCTATATGCTTACGCAAACAGGTTCCACGAAGTGCTCCCGAGTTTACTGCACAACACGTATTTGAAAACTTTCTTAATGGTTTGCAAACCCGAAAAAAGTTATTGTTACTCGGAGGCCCAACAAGAAATGGGTTGTCGTTAAGTACACCTGATTTTGAACGATTTGCAATGATTAATTCAAGGCATTTTAATATTTCCTAGACCAGAATCGGTACCCCTCTGGATAATTTTTCTTGTATTACCATCCTGACGTATTCTTTTATTGCATTTGTTTCCTGATCTGAAAAAAATTTTACAAATCTGAATCTGTGGTTTTGTCAATGGATTGACGGTTATGAAAATCTTCTATTAGGATTTTTTTAACATCTCCGGGCCGTTTTCTGTTAAATAATTGAGTAGACGTCAGTGTAAACTCTGCTAATTCCTCCCACATTTTGAAAGTAAATTTCTCTTGAATTAGGGACACATAATGGTTTTTGTTGTTTTTTAAAAAACTATTGAAGTGCTTGATTTGATTAGTACTTGGCATTTAAAGTTACAATGAAGCAACATTGTTAACCCCAGCAACCATCGTCTCAAAATGTTGTGATTTAAACACCTTTTAAAAATTATGTGATAGCGCATACGCAGCGTAAGATCATACCTTGTCATTGCTTTAAAAATTTCTACTCATAACCTTGTAGGACTGTTTACAACCATTGTTACGCTGTGTTTGTTCAATAAAACAATGGTTTTGCTTTTTACCCAGTTATTAACGTCTTTTAGTCATTGTTAAGGAAAGCCTAGTCAAACGGTTGGATTCTCTTGAGCAATAAAAGCTTTTCATCAAAACCTGCTCATAAAAAATCGAATAGAAAATGACAAAATTAATGACTAAATTAGAAAATCTTAAATTACAAATAATCTGTAAGAGATAGGTATAGGGAACCCTAATACAGTTTTGTAGGGAATTAAAATTAGAATAAAAATATGGTGATAAATACGGGGTGTTCCATTTAAAATAAGGAAGTTAATTGGCTTGAATATTGGTCAGAACAGTAACTGAGTTTTTATACACCCAGTATAAATTTGTGATAATAACTTCGGTGAATTTTAAAGTTTGATTGAATTGAAAAACATTTGAAAAAAATTCCTCGAGTACGTAAAACAGAAATTTCTTTTGAATTTCGATCTACATTCTCTCAAATATTGAAATATCTCAACAACAGGTGGAGTTAGGTATAGGGACTATAACAGTAAGTGACCTTTACTTAGTCCATAGAATCGAAATATGCAACCATATATAGGGTGTTCCACTTAAATTTTCATAACTTTGGTGCGTAAAATTTTTATGGATCACCCTGCATATTCGAAAATAATTTTAAAACGTGCTCCTAATGAACCTACACGATAATAAAAAAAAATATTTTAAAAATATTTTACCATTTTTCGTATACAAACAGACGGAGATTAGATGCCTCACTCTATATATACTATATATATATATATATATATATATATATATATATATATATATATATATCACATGTGTGTGTGTGTGATATATATATATATATATATATATATATATATATATATATATATATATATATATATATATATATATATATATATATATAATGTTAGTGAACATGCAAAATTCAAGGGGTTATTTCTTGGCCTATTCTAAGAATATTTTGTCTATGATTTTTGAAAAACCCGTTTGTTCCGAAGATACAGGATGAACACAATTTGCGACAACTATTCGATATTTGTTGCAATCGACTTTTTTTTTCACTATCGCTAAATCAACTTATTAGCTCATTTTACAACTTTTGGCCAAGTTTCGTCAAGATCGGGCATGGTGTCTGGATGTCAGTGTATGTGTTTGGATGTATGTTAGTATCCACGATAACTCCAGAACGAAAAGTACGTACTTAAAACTTTGTATTTAAGCTTGTTTTCATTCGGTTTAGAGCTAACTAGATTTCGTGAGAAATCCATCGGGGAAGAGGGGGGGTTATTAAGAGCAGTTTTTGTTTTTTATCAAATAGATTGAACAACTTTACATGTACTTTTTGATAATAAAATGTTGCTACAGTCGCAAATTTTGTTCACCTTGTATCTTCAAAACAAAGGAGAGATTCACTCTGCATATATATATATATATATATATATATATATATATATATATATATATATATATATATATATATATATATATATATATATATATATATATATCATATATATATATATATATATATATATATATATATATATATATATATATATATATATATATATATAGTATAGTATAGACTGTCTCGACGACAGCATGTTAGACGAATAATGAGAACGGAAAAACCGCTTCAGCTGATATCTTGTAACTTTATATAAATGAGCATGGTCTACTTACTGAAAATATTTTCATGGCGGTGTCACTTCCGGTTATACCGGAAGGTGTTATTTTAAATACAATGCCCCAATTTGTATTTTATTTTTGGTTTCCGCATAAAATTTTACGTCTTGTACTACCAGGTTTGGCGTACCTATCTCTTACCATTATTAAGAAAAAAAATAATTTCAGGCGTTAGTAAACAAAATTTGAATCTACTGAAACATTAATATTTCATGAAACATAAACGGCAGATAAGCGAAACTTGTACAACGGTTAGACATGGTATTGGGCTACGTTTTTAGTATTAGACATTTTTGAAATTTACTTCTAGAGGAGGTCCGAGAGTAACAGTAGTTAAAAAAATTAAAAATGTCAGTCATTTTTTTTAAATTGCTACTGGGGTTCTTTATACTCTCATTCGATTCAGAATTTAATTACCTATCTGCTGATATATTATGTTCCTATACCTAAACTGAATGATTTTGGTGTTATCTGCTTTTTTGCTACTTTTCTTGGAGATGATGTAGTAACTACGCCGTAAATTAATAGTGTGGTTTGCAATCTGTTTTACTGCCTGTCGTATGACCTTCAGTCAGTTGGCTATATAATTGAATTGTCAAATTTGTAGTAAATGATAGTTATTTAAGTTTCTTTGGGATTTAATAACGAAGATTATTTGAATTTTTTGTTGGTACACCGCCAATATGAAAGAATTATTCAAAGAACGACTAGAACCTTTATTCAGACATATTTACATGGGGCTCATCCTAATTCTGGAACAGTTAGATCTTTGCTCGAAAGAAGCAAAAGACATGAATCCTTAGACATACTCCCCAGAAAAGGAGTGCATCTGCTAAGAAGGCATGTTTTCATAACAGCACAACAAAAAACTAAACACTAGTAACCAGCAACTAACGATAAGAACTGCTCTTCCAATAGCCTTCCAACTTCAACAAAATGTGTGGTGGGGCACCATCTTGCTGGTAGTATGCATTTATTGCTTCTCGCAAGGGTAGTTCTTCAGCAGCGGGAATTGCCAAATCTTGTAAAATATTCATGTACCTCTCACCATTTAAATTATTATCATAAAACTGAAGACGAAGGACTGTTGTCTTTTATTGCACAAAACACTTTAAAACTCCAACAGTCTTGAAAGTTTCTTTCCCAAAAGACATGTAGATTTTCGTCAGCCAATAATCGCAATTGCGCCTGTTAAAAACTCCGTTTTTTGACAATTATATTTTTTACAAAATTTTTATTTTCCTGTGACATTAGCATGAACCACTCACACAATTGAATACGTAGTTCAGAGTCCCCAACTGCTAAATAATGCACCAATGTGTATGAAAATGGGTGCCATTTATGCCTTACTAAGATACGATGCATTGTTTTAAAACATACTCCTAAACTTACAGCAGCCTCTGTCACCTAAGCATTAGGATATGCAGTAAAGCATCCCAAAACGGTAATGTGTCCGT
>JARFJB010001757.1:605000-640000 GCA_036346205.1 Vesta saturnalis
TGAAATAATGACAATTTAACATTTTTTATTATACATAAAATGTGTCTAAAATTGTACGTAGAATCTAAATATGTAATAATATATAGGGTTTTCTATTTAAAAAAAAATTAAAATTACTTTTATGATCTACCCTATATAATTAAAAATATTTTTGGAATATGCACCAGAACATATCTTACAACTTTTGAATTTAATTTTTTTTTGTATCTCTTTAAATGAAGGAATAGACTTTGTCACTGATATATATATATAATATATATATATATATATATATATATATATATATATATATATATATATATATATATATATATATATATATATATACCTTGAACATACCGATTAATTATGTTCTGTACAATTTTTTGATATGACACACATTTTAGCGGCGAAAACATTCCTAGGATAGAATTTAAGTGTTAGTTCAAATTTTTTGATTATCTGAATAACGATTAATTTTATAAGAAAAGGTGTAGTATTATTTAAAGGAAATGTAATTTTTCATAAATTTTCTCTATAAAGTTTTTAATGTAAAGCAAAATATACGTAAAAATTAAATAAATATGATGGAAAATGCTGTCAAGATTTTTACAGAGACATAAATACATGGTTAACATGTATTTATGTCTATGAATCTCTATCTGGCTTAAAGTTTTAAACGTCATTCTGGCATAGATTATTTTTGTTTTTATTATATATATATATATATATATATATATATATATATATATATATATATATATATATATATATATATATATATATATATATATATATATAGCTTAGAAAATACATACTAATATTCAAGGGGGCGTTTCCAGAGGTCATGTTAAGAAATATTTCTCCTATAAATATTTGTCCGGAACCAGTACGTTTAGAAAGTACAACGATACCCTATTTTGAGCTAATCCAACACTTCAAATATTTTTAAACTGTGTTTGTGTTACTTTATTTTATATAATTAAAAACAATTTGAAACAAAATAGTATGTAACGTATTATTATCATCCAGTTAGTGATAACTTAGTGTCTTATCACAATAAATAATACTGCCAAACTTTAACAAAATGGGTAAAGGGGTCTTTGAGGTATTAATAGGAAACCGATTTTTTTCAAACTTCGACACCCTGTATCTTAATAACCTGACTCTTCAGGACACATGTTTATATGAACTTTTCTATTTGAATTTGGTTCAGGAATGCGCCCTTGGAATTACAGCCTATCATTAGGTAACACCCTGTATATATACAGGGCGCTTACAAAATACATATCAATATTCAAGGGGGCGATTCCTGAGGTCATGTTAAGAAATAAATTTCTTATAAACATTGGTTCGGAAGTAGTTTGTTTAGAAAATACAGGGTGTTGAAGTTTTATTATTTTTGTAGTTTTTCTTAAATTGCTCCTACAATTTTTAAGAAATTTAAGATATTTATTATTACTCTTAAGGAAATCAATATTTTCATTATGTTACCGATATTGAATATCTACAGGTTGATACATTTTGGGGGGTCAGGTTCACCTTCTGTCCCCCAAATGTTGCTTGGTTACGCCGTTGGTCTTCAGCAATCAAGGATGTGTGTTCATCATTCGATTTAGAAACTTTGTTGTCTCTTCCATGTGTCCGAGAAATGCATAGTTTTCGAGATAAATGCGAAACTGTGATATTTTCCTACCCTCGAAAATGGTTCACCCCGTAGATATCGCGTTTTAGTAATTTTTGTTGGCTCTTGGGCTTTCGGCGGATCATGCTTACTTTCCGAAATGAAAAATAAAAACCAATGTAATGCAAGACCTTCACAAAAACGTGCATAAACATTTAATTATATAATTCATTTTTATTTTTACGCGGAAATACGCTAAAAAGTGTTTTTGTGTCATTTTGATTTGTGTAGCGAACAGTATAAAAATGGGTAAACTTGTTTTATGTAACTTACGAGAATATTTTCAACAATCATGGGAGTTAAATAAATTAGAAGTTTAATAGTAAAATAGTAGTGAATTAAATACAGCCCAAGCAATCAAATAAATTACATACAGTAATAGTGAAAATATTTAAATTACCTTAAGTACTTTTCCTAAGAGTTCCTCCGTAAGAAATTGTGGTTATATTAAAAATTGAAACTATGTTAATAAGTTAATACAAAGAAAAAAAATAGTTTAAAAGTCAGATTTATTTTTATTCTATATGAACCTAATTTAAAAATGGAGATTTTTAAATATAAATATGTATTAATTAGGAAACCATTGGGGGGAGGTTTGTTACTAAACGTGCTCTCCTAAATTTAGTAAACAGTAAAATGTTTTTGGAGTAACTTGTATAGATTTGATTACAAAGACTGGGTGAAATCAATTACTTCTTTTAATGATACATATTATAGAAACTAAGATATTAAAACTTTTAAATTTCTTTCATAACTTTCTTTGCCAAAATATAAAGAACATATTCTAGCATTTAATACGTTAACCTTGTCGTTTCGTTTGCAAACATGTAACCATTTTTTATTTAAATTATCGTCTTAAGGAAAACGAAAGAACATAAATCTTTATTATAATGTTTAGACTGATTGTCTACGATTCAAGTATCAACAGCACAACGCATGTTTGTGACAATAACACTCTAATTTTCAACAAAATTGAGTAATAAAATCAGGCACCGTACGTAAACTATGCGCAATATCCTATCTTCTGTTTATTTTATCATGCTATGCTATTTAGCTATACAGGGTGGCGCACCATATACGCTACGGAGTTTCTATAGGAGCCTATTGGAGTTTTTTAATTCTTTTTATAGGAGCCTATTGGAGTTATTTAATTTTTTTTTTCTTAGTGCATATACAGGGTGTTTAGTAGCACAATTTAAAATAATTTCAATTATACAGGGTGTTCACAAGTAAAGGTCCATATCAAAGTTATGTATTTTTTAATGGAACACCCTGTGTATTATATATTTTTTGAAATCTATGAATAAAATAAAGGCAAGTTGCAATAAAATTCCCTATACCTAAAACCTACTGTTTCAAGGATATTTAAGAATTTTTTAAATTACAGGCTTGAATTCAAAATTTATTTTTGTTACGTTTATTATTATTAAAACAGTGTATCCTCTGTCAGTACTTTGCAAAAGGGTTGTTGTGTAAGACAGCATGAAATTTTGGTTAAGAAATCAAATGTCAACTGCGGGTACCTAATATTTCAAATAACTGCCTTATTTTAAATAGCACACCCTGTGTTTAATAAAAAAATTTGTTGTAAAATTTTGTAACCTTTCAAATTATATTAGGGTTCCCTATACCTAACTGTAACAGTTTTGGAGTTATTTTGATTTTTTTTTTTATTTTAAATATTGCCTATAATTTTTCGATATTAAGATGGCCTTGAAATAAATACAAGATGACTTTTTTTATTTTGTAGGGTTAATAAAACTTAGCACTAATTGAAAAAAAAATACGGGATATTAATAAAACATGGAAATAATTTAATCACGTATAGAATTTAAAAAATAATTACAACTACAAACATGCTTCTACTTTAATAAATGTCCGAAGTGGCGTACATTTTGATCAATACAAAGGCGTATTCTGTCTTTACATTTACTAACATTTGAGGTGTTATTGCTTCAAAGGCATTGCTTATTTTTGCCCTTATTATCATCATCAGGTGTAGTACGTTATGAACAATACCTTTTATGTGGCCCCATAAAAAAAAAGTCATATCTGGGGATCTTGCCGGCCAATTTTGTGGTCCTCCCCGTCCTATCCATTTATTACTGAAAGTTCTATTGAAATATTCTCGGACTTTAAAATGTGTCGGAGCACCATCTAAATGAAGCCACATCTGTCTTCTGATATCTATTGGAATATCTTCTAAAAGATCAGGTACATTATATTGGAAAAATCTTCTAAACTTTTGATCGTTTAAATTTCCATTAAAAAACGAGACTCTATTACATGCGATCCCAAAATTCCGCCTCACACGTTAACATACCATCGTTGCTGATCATCAAGGGTGCGAACTAAATGGATTTTCATCACGGTAGTAATGGAAAGTGTTTGTTGACCAATCCGTTAATATGGAACGTAAATTCGTCTGAAAATAGTGCAGAGTCGCAAAGATTTCATTTTCACCCACTTTGTCGAGGGCCCATAGGCAAAAATCAAGTCTTCGAATAAAATTATTATCAAGTAGATCCTGATGTAACAATACGGTATGGATGAAATTTGTGTCTTTTAATTATTCTGCTAACGCTTCATTTGCTGAAAGCTACTTCTCGACTTATTTTACCCCGACTTGTGTGGGGATTCTCATCAAGGGCGACAATTACCTGAAACTCATTGTTTCCATTTCTTGTAATGCTACCTTGCATCTTCAAGTAAACCTAAGAGAATCGGAATTATTATAACAATTAAAAATTTCGAAATAAATCAAACACTGTTAGAGTTAGGTGTAGGGAACCCTAGTATAATTTGAAAGGTTATAAAATTTTACAATACATTTTTTTATTAAATACAGGGTGTGTTATTTAAAATAAGGCAGTTATTTGCAATATTAGGTACCTGAGTTGACATTTGTTTTTTGAGTGCACTGTATATTTTCTTAACAAAAATTTTATGCTGACTTACACAACAACACCTTTGCAAAGTACTGACAGCGGCTACGCTATTTTAATAATAATAAACGTAGCAAAAATAAATTTTGAATTCAAGCCTATAATTTCAAAAATCATTAATTATCTTTGAAACGGTATGTTTTAGGTTTAGGGAAGTCTATTGCAACTTGCCTGTTCTTCCTTTTCTGTGAACACCCTATATAGTTGAAACTATTTTTAACTTGTGCTCCTAAACACCCTGTATATACTATAAGAAAAAAGAACTAAAAAATTCCAATAGGCTCCTATAGAAACGCCGTGGCGTTTATGGTGCGCCACCCTGTACTGTGAGCAGCATTGCAACAAAACCCTTGCAACCATAACAATAAAGATGTTTTTGAACAACTGTAATATTTTACTTGAAAATATTTCTATATTTCCGCTGATAACTGTTGAATTCGCATCTTATGTGTAAATAAGGTAACGTTTTACGCAAAATACAATTCTGCATTTAGACAACCTGTCCTTCGGTTCCATGCTGCTAAAAATAAAAAAGTTTTTCGATAATAAAATCATTTTTTTCCGTAACATGGTTAAAGCATTGAGTACATATATACTCAATGGTTAAAGTTTTTAAAATAATTTTTGCTTATTGTCACGAAACGCAGTCACCCGGTACCTTTTTTACCCAGAATTTAACCTTGAATTAACATCACGCTACCTTAATTTGAAGTGACAATGGATAAAAGGTTTTCCTATGAATAAAATAATAGTTTTTGGCTAATAGCCAAATCGAAATCGTAGGTGAGAAATGTTAAATAAAATTTGAGAGTCTGACTGCTTCTATTAACATTTATTTATTAAAATCACACGACAAACATGTTTTAGGGAAAACGTAAAAGAATTTGAAATAACGATTAACCATTCAACTTTTACAAAATAATTTTAAACACTAAAAAGGCATTTTGGGAAAATGGTGAATTTATTTATTAAATCCTAAGCTTTCAGATATATACTCTGTCCTTCATCAGGCGTACAATGAAAGTAATCATTTACAAGGTAACTAGAAAATTAAAATTAAATCACTGTTATAAAATAAAATTCTTATCTTTTTTGGGTTTTATAACGGTGTATTTTAAATTATACAATCTAAACGTTACGATAACTCATAATTTAAAACACGCCATTAAAAAACCAAAAATAATGGTGAAAGTTTACATTTTCATAACACTGTTGTAAAAGTTTCAGTTCTTGAAAATAAACATCCAAATATCGAACAGTTCATATCCATTATCTCTGTTCAGAATCTCAATAGCTTCTCGATACTTCCTTGTATAGCCATTACTATAGTTAGAATTCTTGTGTTTTCAAATTTTATATTGTGCGGTGTTGAAGGACCATGACCATTACGAAGCACCATGCTCTTGTCATAAAGTCTACATTGGTGAAACTGGAAGAAGCATTAATACCAGGTTACCAAAACACAAAAGGCACTTACGTTTACTTCATCTACTAAATCAGCAATTGCTCAATATGCCTTAAACAGTGCACAATATAAAATTTAAAAACACAAGAATTCTGGCTAACGATAGGAATCCGTATACAAAAAAGATTCGAGAAGCTATTGAAATTCTAAAACAGCCAATAACAACTTGAACAGAGGTAATGGATATGAACTGTCCGATACGTGGATGTCTGTTTTCAAAAACTGAAATTTTTACAACAGTGATTTAGCTTTAATTCTGTAGTTACTTTGTTAATATTTGTTATTTGACGTTACCTTGTTAACATTTCTCATTTTGATATTACGCGTGACGAAGAACAGAGTATGTGTCTAAATGCTTGTATAGGGAGGCTGTTTTGAAAAAAAATGAACATGTTCGAGAAGCCAACTTCGTCACCGAACCCCCTTAAAACGATATAGGACTAACAACTTAATACCAAATTTCATCAAACATCATTACCAAACTACTGAAGCAAAGAGAATGTTAGTAAAGCGAATTTATCTCATCTAAGAGAAATTGTCCTAGCTACAAGGAGAGATCTGGACAAACTTGATTAATAAATTTACCATTTGCATTTTCTTTTATTAGAACAGCTATCAAATGATGACCGGAGATTTCTTGACCTTTTGTAGAGAACATAACAAACACATGAAAGTCAAACTAAAACTACGTAAATAAGTAAATTCGATTCTCTTAATAGTAAACAACACAACGCTACACGTATATATTCCACAGACCTTACAAACTGCACATCTGACAACCTTGTAGTTAATCTTTGCTCTTGTAATTTATATGATACTGCTCGCTCTGTTTTGTCTAAAGTAGAAATCAGATATAAAATACAAGAATACTACATAGAGCTCAACCTCCAAAAAAGAATTTAACCTATGCTGATTATCAAGCCTTAAAAGAATTCTGTAACGACAAAGACATCATAATTTTATCGTCTTAAGGAAAACGAAAGAACATTAAATCTTTATTATAATGTTTAGACTGATTGTCTACGATGCAAGTATCAACAGCACAACGCATATTTGTAGCAATAACACTCTAATTTTCAACAAAATTGAGTAATGAAATCAGGCACCGTACGTAAACATGCACTTTGCGCCAGGATTACTCTCCAGCTGACGAGCCCCAGCTCCGCCCACTATGCGCAATATCCTATCTTCTGTTTATTTTATCATGCTACGCTATTTAGCTATACAGGGTGGCGCACCATATACGCTACGGAGTTTCTATAGGAGCCTATTGGAGTTATCTAATTTTTTTTTCTTAGTGCATATACAGGGTGTTTAGTAGCACAATTTAAAATAATTTCAATTATACAGGGTGTTCACAAGAAAAGGTCCATATCAAAGTTATGTATTTTTTAATGGAACACCCTGTGTATTATATATTTTTTGAAATCTATGAATAAAATAAAGGGAAGTTGCAATAGAATTCCCTATACCTAAAACCTACCGTTTCAAAGGTATTTAAAGATTTTTGAATCTACAGGATTGAATTCAAAATTTATTTTTGTTACGTTTATTATTATTGAAACAGTGTAGCCTCTGCCAGTACTTTGCAAAAGGGTTGTTGTGTAAGACAGCATGAAGTTTTTCTTAAGAAAATATGCAGGGCACCCAAAAATCAAATGTCAACTGCAGGTGCCTAATATTTCAAATAACTGCCTTATTTTAAATAGCACACCCTGTATTTAATAAAAAAATTTGTTGCTGATTATCAAGCCTTAAAAGAATTCTGTAACGACAAAGACATCATAATTTATCCTGGAAGATAAAGGAAGAGCTAATGTTATAATGGATAAAACTGACTTCATAAACAAAGCTTATTAGTTTACTAAACGGTTTTGCTCACACTAAACTATCATACAATCGTAATAGCAGGTTCTAATTATCAACTACGATACTGTTAAAGGAATCAAACTTGCGAGCTGAAATAATCAAGACACTAACACTACAAGATCGTATAATACCAAGATTTTATGGATTACCAAAAATATATAAACCAAATTCTTCACTTCGACCAATTGTGATCTCCATAAATTCAACCATCTACGCATTACCTCTAAATACCCTACTTCGACCTTGGTTTCGAGCAGTTCCTTTATAAAGAATTCAGATCATTTTATTGAATTAATTGGCAAATTAACATTAAACCCAGATTATTTGTTAATTAGTTTTCACTTGTTCACAAAGGTACCAATAATCACACCTTTCAACTATTAGAACATTTTAACCACAACGAGATTACATTATTTAAATATTGTCTAACTACATCATTCTTTTTATTCAATGGCGAATATTATCAACAGCTAGACGCAAATTATTTTATGGAATATTTCGAAGAATAGAAACGATACTGCTTTTGGAAGAAGAATTAATGGTATTCTTAAACCACTTAACAATCAACATACAAACACTAAATTGGCTAAAATAGAATATGTGGATGATGGTTGTGCTTCCATTCCTTGAGGTCCTAATTGGAAATAAACCGAAACGAGATTACATTCTATATATCGTTAAACCAACGCTTGCAAGTCATTACATTAATGCTGCCTCACACCATCATCTATCACAGAAGTTTAGTATGCTACCAACTTAGTACAACTAGCCAAAAGATGGTTGTCATTCCAGATAAGCTACAACAAATTGAGGTACCATAATTGAAATAAAACTTCATAAATAATGGCTTCGAACACATTAAGTCATCTCAACGTAAGACAAACGACACCTACGGATGCTAAATCATTACACTTTAAATAAGTTTGACATTTTACCATTTCTATGCAAACACAACGTTTAGTATGCTACCAACTTGGTAAAATACTAGTAAAATCATAAGGTCATCCAGAATAAGCTTACAAAAGCTGAATTAAAATTAAATATCTTCGGAATTCTTGAAAAGACCAAATACCATTAAATAATGTGGCTTTACGAAGTAACCATGTTCTTGTGGTAATCTCTACATTGGTGAAACTGGAGGAGACGACACCTACGGATTAACTAGAATCTACAAAAGGCACTTAACCTACTAAATTAGAAATTGCTCAACATTCTTGCAAACATTGCAACGAATATGAAATTGGTAAAATACAAGAAATATCATAAGGTAAGATAGGTATTGCTATACAAGGAAGATGCGAAAGCTATTGAAATTTGAAACATCCTAGCAACTTCTGAACAAAGACCAATGGATATGAATTGTACGATACCTGGATGTGCATTTTCAAGAAATGAAACTTACAACAGTGATTTAATCTTTCTAGTTATTGATGTCTACATTGGTCAACATTTCTGGACTTTCTTATTACGCCTGACGAAGGCCAGAGTATCTAACAGAACAGCTTGCGACTTTAACCTAAATAAATTACACCATTTGCCCAAACAGTGTTGTTAAACATTGCATCAATATAACCCAATCTTTGAAAATCAAGCAACTTTCTATGTAAAAAATATTGGTATACAAGTGCATAGATGTTAGCTATTAAGAAACATCACTTTAGGTAGCGTTATGCTAATACAAAGATTTAATTTGGAGTAATGAATTTGCTATTGCGATTTTTTACCTGGATGTGCATTTGTGCAAGATAATGCAAACAATTTACAATTAGTGATTGAATGAGAAATGTGATTCGTATTGATTCCAATGTAGGTATGTCATGTGTTAACAACATATTCTTGCACTTTCTTATTACGCCTGACGTAAGGCCAGAGTATCTGCCTGAAAGCTAAGCGATTTAATAAATAAATACACCATATTTCCCAAATAGTGTTGTTAAATTTAGCATCCATCATAACCAAATTAATCTTTGTGCCAACTGTGCAACTGTCTTGATGTAAAATATTCTTGACTTGCGTAATATTAAGCTGAGATAACGTAAGCATCACTGTTCCAGGATAACAGCAGGGTTATGCTAATACAAAATGCTTAATTTTTAGTAATAATTTGCTATTAAGAATTTATTTCCTGCGACTTACGTTTTAGTGCAGAAAAAAGCGATTTAGACAATCGCTAGTTATAATTATGACTTTTAATTAAGAACGAATGAAATGTGATTCGTAACATATTGATTCCAATGTAGGTATTCTGTGTTAAAGATATCTGTAACAGGTTTAGGCTTAATCCTTAACGTAATGACCATACGAAAATAATGAAATAAGCAGAAAATCCAATTCGTCTGAAATATTTAAACTATTGCAGTATTTCGACGAGATGAGTAACCTATTTGTATAGATAGACATTTTCATACCATCTCAAAGTTTCAATAGTCAATTTCTGTGCGTCACATGTGACTACGTTAGCATGTTAGTTCATAGGACTTGCGTAAATAAGCTGAGATTTCATTCATCGATTAACTCGTCCACTAATGTTCCAGTGATAACAGAAAGGAGTACTCTATCAGATACTATGCTTATATATTTAGAAAATGTAAACGAATGTATTGTCACTTATTTTAGAACAGAAAAAATTTCGATTTATCGGTCTTATGACCTGTAGATTATAATATACCTTTAATTAAAAACGAATGAAATCTATTAGTAAACATTTTAATTCTATTTTGTTAAATCCAATGTATGGACGCAGGTTAGGCTTAATATATATATAGTATATGATATAGATATATATATAGAATATAACATTAAAATAAATGTGAGAAATATTAAATACTGCGTCATCGACGAGATGAGTCAATATTTGAAATAAAATAGGACCTTTAACAATAATATTCATAAGTTTCATATAGTCAATTTCTCTGCGTCAACAGTGTTACTACGTGTAGACGAGTTAGTTCAATAGCTGTAATATACATAAATTTCATTCATTCGGATTTTCTGCGTCCACAGTTTTGCCGCCTGCAGTTGAACACAGTAAAAGGAAGCAACATCATCGGTACGGTATATTTTTGTTTATATATTTAAATGGCGTGAAGAATGTACGCCAACGATCGCAGCGCATCTACAGAAATTTTGCTGAACTATAATATCCATTAAATTTCATTCTATCGGTCTTATGACGCCTGGCTAAGATTTTACAGACACCTTTGTGAACGCAAGATAAATCTATTAGTAAAGAAAAACTGGACGCAGAGTGTTATGGCCAAACACAATGTATGGACGCAACAATAGCGGGTATATATATATATATATATATATATATATATATATATATATATATATATATATATAAATTCCAATCATCTATGAGTCCACATACACCGCCATCACGTACATTATGACGTCCTAGCATCGGACGCCATATTGTTAAAGGCTAAATACTCACTAGGGCATCCAGCCCGTAAAGGCAATATGTGTCACGACATAGCTCTGTGGTGTGGGTGGGGTTCTTACTTAAAGGTCGTAAAAGGCACTCGTAGCAACTCCAAAAATCGTCAAAATCGGTAGATAAAGTCAAAAAGCCGCCACCTATTAAAATCATTTATAGCGGGAAAACATCATGAACTGAAGTTAGATTGGCCTAACAGGAAACCAAAACGTTCACTCAAAAATCTACTACTTCTACAAAGTCTACCCCAAAAATATTAACGCCAGGTTCGTCTAAACTTCAATAAAATATTAAGCATTAAATATAAAAGCTGAAAAATGCGAAATAAAACCTAAAACTCACTTAATATTTCTATAAATCTACGTCAAAAATTATTAGCTCAACTAACCCGAAAAGAACTGATCGAACGGTAATTTAATTCTAGAAATTAACACGAAAAATACCTCACCGCAAAACTAAACAAACGCGATCAAAAATCTATGGAATTCTAAAATTTATCAAACGTCGATAACGGGATGTAATACGTCAAAAAATACAGATCGTCTTCAAACCAATAATAAACTGCTTACCCTTTAGCAAATCAGGCATGATCAAAGATGTCTACAATCGGTAGGTCGATACCTATAAAAATGCTTCGCACTACCGATGTGTACAATCTTATGGCACTGCCCCCTTGTGCATAGAAATACAAACAGCTGTTCGGGTCAGTACTCCATAAAGGGCATAGCTGGATAAGAATGTAAAAAATCCCCCTTTCTGAATATACCTTTGATATAAATCATTCTACTCGTTATCAATAGGAGATCAATTAACCCAAGTTTTTTTTTCAAGGTCGCCGTTAGAGGGCGCAATGGCTAAAAATCGGTTTTTCAGTATTTTAACGATTTCTTGAACTAGAGTCGACATTTTTCGATGGGGTTTGCGACATTCGGTTGGTCTCATCAATTCAATTTTTTCCGATTTCTCGAGCCTAAAACTGATTTTTGGCGCCAATTTCAAATTCTTCAAGCCCTGTGTCGCCCACGTCTTAAAGAGATTCCAAAACAAAAAAGAACACTTTTTTTCAGCTATTTTAATGTTCTTTTTGATAGTGCATCGCAAAAATTATTTTAAGTGGTATAAAAAGGCTAAAAAAACTAAAATCCTCCCCTTTTGTTTATTATGGTTATGGTTTTCAAAATTTTTCTCAGAATTCTCCACTATATTAGTATCGCTATGGTTTGCCATCGTTATGTGTAGTATACTGATCATAAACTATCAATTTTCACTGGATACGATTATAGATTGTAATAGTTTCTCATGGTACTCAATGGTGTCTACAGTTTGTGATATTTTCTCATTACTTTCTATGGTTTTCCATAATTTACTCATTTTTATTCTGAGTTCTCCATAGTCCATTATGGTTCTGTGTAATTGTCATAGACCACCAATACTTACTATCAACTGTCATTTGACATAATTTTCCCAGACGCCCACAATGTTTTATTGAGTTTCCCTTTCTCTTGTTGTAGACAGTAACTATCAAGCCATCTTATGGGAACAGATTATTTATGGGAAGGGTAAAAATAATAACAAATTCTTCGAAATAATGTTTTATCGACGATAGATCATGATATTTATTGAAAAGGTATGCATGTATGGTTGTGTGCCTGTGCGTGCGTGTGTGTGCGTGTGTGTGTGTGGTGTATATATATATATATATATATATATATATATATATATATATATATATGCGCGCGCGTGTGTGTGTGTGTGTGAATGTACATGTGTATTTATTTTTTTACTGTTCCTCAGAGTATATAATAGAAGTCTCGCAAAATGTCACAAACATGGTATAAAATAAATAAAAATTGAGAAAACATTAACTAAACGGATATCTGGAATAGCATAGCTAAGCAATAGGAGTTTGACACAAAGGAATCATATTAAATAACAAAACAATAACATTTTTTTGAACATAATAAACACAAATTACCAAAATTAAGAGCGGTTGGTTAGACGCTATAAAAAGCCATGATTAAATGGTCTAATAAAACCGCTGGTATTATAATGTATTAATTATAATCAGTATCTTCGTCAGAGTCGTCAATACACGCTACTACATTATCTTCCAGAAAAATTTTGAATAAAATTTCAGCCGGTCTCAGAATCTTGTCTTGATATCTGCCTTTTGAAAGATAGTAAATTATAGATGCAACGTGCGTACAGCATCCTACTGTTCGATTTCCGTTCGGGTAAAAACAATAATATCTCAGAATGCCTCCGTGTCCAATTGAATATTGGCGTATATTCTATGAAACAATAGTAATACTTTTTATATTTATGCCGAGATGGTACGGAAACTTTCATTATATTGTTTGTCTGCAAATTGTAACCAACCTTCAGTTTGTTATGCTCATCCAAAATCTCAGCAAGGGACGATAAGGTTTATTTTAATTGATAGGTCTCCGTGAACAATATCACTAGGTCCTTTCGTGTCAATTCTAGAAAGTCTTGAATGTCTTGTGACGTCATCTCTCGAAACTCCAGTTTCCGCCGGTTCCAATTATTCTTTTCCTCTTCTTGCGTTAATGTATTTTTACATGTGTACGTAGATTCCATTGCAGCAACTATCTCGTCAATTATTTCAGTATCAGAATCAAGCCGTTTCCCGAATTCATTATTAATAAATGAAGCTATTTTATAATAAGTCCCTGTTTTAGGCACCTTTTTATTATCTAGTTTTTGATCTAGGAGGTGGAATTTCTCTTTTATGATTCCGTGGACCGCTTCTACAACCCATCTCAATTTTGTTATGAACTGGGAATTGTATGAGTCTTCGGTTGCCAATTGGAGTTGCTTGTCCTTAAATGGGGGCATTAAAACTATCAAACCAAGCTCTTCCAAGTATGGAACGACATCTCGAAACCCTTTATCCAAAATCAGAATATCCCCCTTTTGTAGAAAAGTCTTCATGGGATGTGATGATCTTAAGATGTCTTTGAGTATTAATGCATCATTTTTGTTCGCTGTATAAGGCCCCGGCATATCCAACACGTATCCATTAATCGTACAAATTGTAAATGGTTTACAAATCGGAACTTTTTTTTAGATTGACAACGATTTTCTTTGATATGCATTGTTAGAACTTTTTTCATGGCGAATGTAGGTCCCATCACAAATAAGTATTAATTTGTTAGATTGCTGGAACTTTTTCCGCCATGAGAGATGTTTGATTTTGGATAATATTTTCTCGAGAATTATTTTCAAAACCAAATTTTTTTTGACAGAATGTCTTTCTCAAAAGATTTCATTACCGATTTCTTTATATCCGATATTCTTTGCGAATACTCAAGTCCAAGTATGGAGGCAAGTAGTCTATTAGAATTACCAGTCCTGAGTTTGAAGAGAAAAACCATTAGGGCTTGTGTAATTGTTCTAACATCAGCATTTCTTATAGACGTTAACATATTCCGTACCTGTGTCACTTGTTCCCATGACAAACCCGTGAAAACTTGAAGACGTGCCTCTGAAAAATTAAAGTCACTAAGTTGGCACATTAAAGTCAGGTCATCTAATTAGCCATTTTGTCCATAAACAGACGGATTTCGCATACGCGCAAGAAAACTGCTTGTATTCTGGATTCGAAAAACCGTATTCTCATTATTATAAAAACGATTTTTCAGAAAATGTTCTTGGCAACATACATTTTTGAAAGTAATGACCAGTCTCCTATCGTAGTTGCAACCTGGCTACCAACGGAACTGTAATGAGATTTTTAGTACCTTTATAACCACAAATGAAACAGTTCTTGTGGGTTGATATTACATGAGGAAAACTCAACTCTAAGAGCTCATTTTGATCGATTGCATTATTTGAGTCTTTACATTGTAGAATGAATGTTGGATCTTCTGTTGAGGAATCAGTCTTTAAGTCGGATGATTGTGGAGTTAATGATCCAGAATTACTGGATTGCTGAGAACAAGATGGACTACCATGGCATTCAGGTAATTAACTGTTTCTTGTTGCCGTCTCTGGGATATAAATTTTTTGGGTCTTTTTCCTACAAAAATCTCATACAACATCTCCAAGGGATATACTGGGATACAAAACTTGAGCTCGCAATAAATCTTCACGCTGCTCTATAGCCCATGTTCTTTTCACAATCAACTTATGCAAGTACTTCGGAAATGTAGCACACTTCGTTATTTTGGCGAATCGGACTAACAGCTGACATGGCGAAAGAACAGCGGGATCAGTGCAGACTGAAATATCAATAGATTCACAATTACATATATTCAATTTATTGTCACATGTTATTATTTCACTTTTTACTCCTACAAAGGTGCATTACGCATGTATCGTTAGTTTAAAATTATATTACGAATTTTCATCAAATAAAACATTTAATTTGAGAAATGAAAAGTCTATATGACATTTTGAGAGTTGATAGGCGCATGATAAAATGTCTCTTATTAAGGGCCTGTCGTACAGATGCGGAACTAAGAGAAAAGTGAAAAACTAGTATTTCAAACGTTTTGAAGCAAAAATTAAAAAAATCACTCTTCCCGAGGTGCTCCTGATAATAATTTACCTCCACCTTCAAGGAGTATTCCTGGCAGAAAAATCGTATTATCGTCAAGTTTTTCAGAAATAATAAGATTAATAAAAACTCAGGGGAATCTCGGAAAGAGCGACTAATTTGATTTTTGTCTTGAACCGTCTCGCATATCAGTAGTTTTCCGCTTTTTTCCAAGAAATGGAGTTTCGCATCATTCCGACAGGCTCTTAAGTAGCAACTGCTCCACCTGGGATGCTTAAGTATGTAATGTTAAGTATGTATTCAGATTGGGAAAAACTATCCCAAATTGTGACAGCTAAGAGTAATCACAATTATACAGAGCTATAATGAACTAAGGAAAACTCAGTATAAAAATTAGTAAATTGTGGAAAACCGTGGAACATAATGAGACACTATCACAAACTGTAGGCACTATTGAATACCATGGGAAACTATTACAATCTATAATCGTATCCAGTAAAAAATGATAGTTTACTGTCAGTATACCACACATAAGCATGGTAAACTATAGTGATACTAATAAAGTGAATTTTGAGAAGAAAATAGTTGATAAAAATTTTCATTTTTTGGCTCTTCTTTAACCATCATCGAAAGTTCACACAATTGTTACATAGATCAAATCCTTTAAATAAATGAAATCTAGTTTAGTTAAAAAATTTCGAAACCAGCTGGTGTCAGTATGGCCTTACTAAAATTATTGTAAGTTTGAAATTAAGAAAAACAAAATAACAAAAATTATAACCAATAAGCGGCGTTCTCTTGTAAATAATAGCAACATGTAACTTTGATACAATTCGTCAATATCATAATTTAAAAAAAAAAAACACTCAGATCAATTTAAAATCATAAAACGAATAAGCACGCATGCATTAATTGGAAAAAGGCAACGTATCCAAACGTTCATATATTACACAAAAAAAAAACGCCAGAATTCATTAAAATTTGTCATATACTGCAAAACAAAATGCACAAAAGAATTTACCTTAAATTCGTTATACAAACATCTTTGGTACCTAGAGATGGCCTTGACGGCGACGGAAATGTGATCTGGATTGATACTACACTAGCTTCTTCCAGCATAACTTAAATCGTAAATCTTCCTTTCCATACATTTGATTGATATTACAATTGCTATTAATTTTAAAATAACGAAAAACCAAAAGCTTTTATTTACAACAGTTTGTAGTTTGTTTGTCGCCGGCAGTATACCCAAAAGTAGCCATTTTAAACAGAAACTTGTTACTTTAATCCGAAAAAAAAACAAATTGCGAAACAGCAGCACTTCATAAAAAACACGAAAACTACTTCTACGTCCAAATATGTCACTGTGACAAACGATACATAACCAAAAGAAGGACTTAGTATGTGTTGAGCCAATATATTATCCCTTTTATAGGAAACGGGGATTATTTTCTCCACTATAACTCGATAGAACTCCAAGTCTGCGTAACTGCTTCCAACCTCTACTTAACAACCCCTTTTGCGAATATTGCGCTGGCCGCAAACAAACAACACTAGTACTACATTCCTAACTAGACTGACCATAACTATTCATTATCCTCTATATTGGTTTTTCAACCACCTCCACTCCAATTTGCCTAAGAAACTTAAATATACCACTCCGCTTATCGGTGTGTAGGAAGCAAATCGATAGGACCATTAATTCTAGTGGCAATGTCCGTTATAATAAAATTTATATCATACCCTTAAGTTATGGAACACCAATGGAATAGTATGAGTGTCCTGATAGTTGATGTTACATCCTTCGCGACTGTGAGCTCAAAATTTTTTCTGTCCTGACGTAAAAGACTGATCAAAAAGGTGGCAGTGAGTGGCTGCTTGAAAATCGGTCTCCTGCTGAAGAGACATGTATATGTTGTATATACAAAGACACTGTAGAAACAACTCCAACAAGCTGATTCATCTCATCAGCAAAACAATTCACACAATCTTTACCGTGATAACTTTTATAGAAAGAAAGGGATTCATCGTATGAACATTTGAAGTAGTACCCGACAGCTGCTGGAATGAGTTGTTGGTATGCAGTTTTCTCTACGATAGGTTTTAGAGAACTCCCGAGATATGCACAGACAGCAAGGGGGTTTATATATTTTTTTTAATTTTTAACTTGAGCATTTTTTCGCTTTCTTCAGGATGACGGTATTATTCTTTTGCTTATGTAGTTTGTCGTCGGATCGGAAATAATGCAGACGTCACAAAAGTGCGTTTGCTTTTCTTCTTTGCTTAACTGCTTTGATAATAGCCATGATATGCTTTTAATCTAAACATAATGGTACTTACTCGACTGATCATTGTTATAGTGTTATGTTAGGAGCAGGTTCCCATGTTTATCCCTTTTCTGTTTCAGTGATACATGTTGGAAGAGTCATCAAATCTTTTTATCCTTTTTAAGATGTCTACATTAACCGAGAGATAGTTTGGCTTTTCGAAGTTAGGTGTCTACCTCATGGTCATCGGAAGTTGAATCCCATGCAACTTTAGCACATGTGAGTAGTGAGGGTATTATGTTGCTTTTGAATTTTTACCTGCAGGATGCAAAGCTGAAACCACTGCACACGCACAGCATCATCATGCTTGGCATTGGTTCAAGCCTCTTTCCTCTTAATTTGAATTGGTAACTTGATGTATGAGGATCCAAGCGAAGGTGTAAATTTATTATTATTAACCTCCAAATTAACGATAGCTTTAAGTGCCCACACACTATCACGTCCTTAAAGTTCAGACAACTTCTTTAGTATAGACTTCACAACCTCCTCTTCAAACCACTTGTCCATATCAGTATCCCTATACATTGCAGCATTCATTGTCTTGAAGTCCTTAGACTCATTAAGGATTTTTCCCTCAAAAATATCTTTTAACCAGATTAATAAACCCTCACTTCCGGTCCCAGGTCAGTGAACTGGTTGTATTTTTAGTTTTCTAGGAATTGATCACCTCCCGTTTTGGTATGCCAGTGATCCTGAGGAGAGATCAAAAAGCTTTGAGCTCCCCACTCCCATTTACGGGAACTGGTTCTATTTTCAGATTTTTAAGAATTATAATGTGGCACCTCCTAATATCAGTAAACTTTGAGTTTTCCACGAATTCGATTTAGTTTTAGACTTCCCAGAATCGTAATATGACACCCCAAGAGGCCAATACACTTTGACATTTCCGGAACTAGTACTATTTTCAGACTTTTAGGAATGCCCCAACTTTCGGGTTCAAGAGATCAATAAACCTTGTGGTTCAAGACGTCCCCACTCCTTTCTAAGAATTAATACGGCATCCTTAGGGACCATTGAACGTTTACCTCGAAATGGTCAGTAAACTCCCGTTTCCAGGAACTGGTTCTATTTCTTGATTTCTAGGAATTGTAATACAGCACCTGTTGAGATCAATGAACATTGAGGTTGCAATGAACTGGTTCTATTTTTAGCTTTCCGAGTATCGTAACATTACACTCCTAGAAGTCAATTAACTTTGACCTTCAAATGTGCAATGAACTTTCCGGAACGAGTCATATTTTTGGATTTCCAAAAATTTGTCGACTTCCGGGTTTAAGGGGTCAATAAACTCTGAGCTCAAAGAAGCCTATAAACTTTGAGGTTCCCCCTCTAATTTCTAATAATTGTAATATGGAATATCTAGAGGCGCTGAACTGTGACTTTGAAGGGCTCAGCGAACCCCCGTTTCTGTGAACTGGTTCTATTTTTAGATTTCTAAAAATTGCAATATGGTACTGCTAGTTGCCAATAAACTGTGACCTACTAAATGTCAAAGAACATTGATTATATTTTTAAATCTCTAAAAATTGTAATGTGACACCCCAATGAACTATGACCTTCCAGAGGTCGATAAAGTTTAGACTTGGAAAGTTCTGTGAACTTTGATTCTATTTTTAGTTTCTGAAAATTGCAATATGACATTCCCTAGAGGTCAATAAACTTTGACCTTCAAAAGGCGAATGAAATCGCATGACCTTGAGACATGGCATACTTTAAAGTGATCCAGAAGTGGGTTAGCTGTACTATTGAGGGTGACACGTGGGAATGAATCGGACATTAGTTTCCAATCTCAAATGAACTTCAGCAGATAATCGGTAGGTAAATGCGCTTTATGCCCCATAAAGACATATATTTTTTAGATTTAAGAAAATAAGTGCACAAGCTCCAAGATAACAACATCCCCGAGATATCATTAGATAATGAGTGCCTCCATCTCTTAGAAGTCACACCCTCAACATAAGCTCGCATTCCAATGCCAATTTTTTTTTCATGCGCTGTAGCAAGTAATCCAAATATGTTGGAAATATAGTTAGAATGTATTTTGTAAGTACTTCTAGTTACGATTATCGTGTGTTTATTTACACGCATCCGAATGCAACCACCCGCATGGTTCCATCCCCCATGTGCTCTCTTTTATGCAACCATTAGCAGGCAACCATCAGAAACCACCCATATGCAACCATTAACAACCACCAACATGCTGCCATCCCCATCATTGAAACCATCTCTTATACAGCCATGCAGCTCAGCCCCACCCGCCTGCCACCATCCTCTATGCGCTTACCCCTATGCAACCATCCGTATTCAACCAGATCCTGTCACCCATAATCTTTAAGTCATCCTCTATACAACTGTGTCTAATGTACTTAGTCCTATACAGTCATCAGCATACAAACATCCGCGCATGGCCAGCCCCTGATCTCCCCCATGTGTCCACCGTTATGCAACCATGCGCACACATACCTTATAATGTCAAGCTTAATGTAGATTACCCCCAATAATACTTTCAAACAAATACGATTGCGCTTGCGTAATGCTTGGTCACGTGACTGAAAGAACGCTTCTAATTGGCTGCAGAGACCAAAAATGACCAGAACACAACTTCAGCTGCTTCATAAGAAATAACATAGGATTTTGTAACGGGTGTTGTATATCTACTCATAATTAAAATACTTATCATTTTTTGCATTTTTAGTGGTGTATATTTGTAGTTGCTTTACACAAACAAAAACTTACAATAATCCTAGAACACTTGTTTAACTGTAAACGATGACATCCTCAAGCTGATGTGTAATGTGTGTCTTTTCATGATATAAAGTTAATGTACTACAGTATTTTGTAATCCTAGTGAAAAGCATAATTGAGTGAATGGGTCAGCAACATTTAATAGCTGTTCGTGTCAATTCGAGTGAGTCTTCGATTGAATATTTAATTCTTTGGCTGATTTACAACAATTAAAACATTTTCCCAAAAATAAGTTGATGGTAATCATGCACAGCGAGAATCAAGCCTTCAACACCCCCAAAAAATTAACACTCTTCAGAATCGAGGATTAAACGTTCATGCCAGACAGAGGCGAATAGACATATAGCTGCTAATAAAAAACAGCTGCACACATCTATACAAATTTCGAAAATACAGTTTAAGCGCTTTGAATCCTATTTAATCAAACCTATTTGAGTTAAACTACCAGTAGATATTTCCTTTATTACTGCGGTTTATGAGTTAAATCCTAACAGGACATATTCTCTTCTGGGACTGTGTTCAGCACTATTTTTTAACTGTAGCGTACGTCTTACTGTGTCGTAGCCCTTTTATTGGTCTAACGTTGACATAAATATAAATCTAGTGGTGCCCTTTTAAAATTGTACGTGTACCTATGCCCGCCATACGCCCACGCATCCAAGTGCCTAACCGACCGACTGAGCTTTCGGCCATATCCCTACTAGCTGTTACGGCCCATCCTTTACTTTTATTACGACCATACCTTTGTGCTTGTAACAACTTTGCAAAACTACGGCCTCTAAAGCAAATTTTTAAGCGTAACAGTCCGGACATGGTAACATTCGATCGTTCATTAACGTCTTTTTGAAATTATTAAAACTATTGACAACTTTGGTATTGTTTTATATTCTATAAGCTTTTTTAAGTATAGGTGTGGTAATCATTGCAAAATTATTCATAAATTTACGATAACATCCAACAATGCCGAAAAGGATTTCATTTCGTTGACAGCTGTCGGGATAGGAAATTTTTTTGATTTCAAGTTCTTTGAAGTAGGTTTTATAACCCTGCCAGTAATTATGTTGCCTTGGAATTTAACTGCCTTATATAGAAGAACTCGGTGTGTTAATTTTTATTTTTGATCATGATTCTTTTAGTTTATGAAATATTTGTATGAAGTTGTTTATGCGTTATTGAAGTAAAGTACAGAAGGTAGCTGTATTGTGCATACAAACTAAGCCATTTTATTTCGGAGTCATATTAGAACATTGTCCATGACCCGCTAAAATGTAGCATGAGCCATGTTTAGGCTAAAGGACATACGAGCGTATTTATAATGTCAATAATGAAGTTTTTAATAAATCTTTTCTATGGAATCTTCTTGATTCTCGATTTGGTGGAAACCAGGACACAGAGCATGCTAATATATAGACATTATTGCGTTAGGTAGAAGATAGCGATGATCGCCCGTTTTTTCATTTATTTTTCTGTAATTGGCGACAACACGGCACTTCGCACTTCTGTTTCCCACTGGTGTCCATTTCCTTAAAACTATCCGTATGGATGAACTACAGGTGAATTTTGATAATATAACGGTTTTTACTTCTAAAACTTTTATTAGTATTTGGATTTTTGTTTTGTGAACATACGGGTGTTTGTGTGAGCGTGGGTGCACTGATTGTGATCAGATATTTTGACCTAATGTTTGATTTTATTGGTAAATGCTCATTTTTCGTGTGATTTGTAAAAAGCCTCTTTATATTTTATTATAAAAATATTTCAGTTTCAAAGAACGTTACTCGTTCTGCGTTAAAACATTCGAAATGGTTTTCTTAATATACTTCTGTTTCAATGGTATCAAGAAGTCCATATCTATGTTCATCTATTTATTCTTGTCCGATGTATGTGAAAATTCTATTACTGTAGTAATTTCTTTTATTTTTATCAGGTTATTTGAAAGGATTACCTTTAGTAGCTAATTTGCATATGTTTGTCTGGATGCTCTTTAAAATGGTTTCTTACCAAGGCTTCTAATCTTTAAATGCCAAAGTTTTGTCTTTAATGGAGAACATTTTGAATAACTTGATTGAATGGGGTATTTTTTGTAAACTTATAGTGAACTCCTTAAAACCCCTAATACCAATCATACCGCCAAAGTAGTCATGGAAGTCAAATAGTACAAATTCTAAGCTATAAGTTTAAATTTCAGGAAATTGGGTAACTATAGGGGTATTCTCTTAAAATGTGTATTTAGAAAAACGTTTTTCAGCAATACAAGGTATAATTAAAGACGGGTAACAGCCTGTGTCTATTAATAACTTGATTAGTGTCTGCTTTATTTTTATAAGGAGTAGCAAAATTGGCGTGAGGTTATTTAAGCCTTCCCATAGCGCGGTAGGTATTTCATATATTAATGCTTAATTGCTTTAGAACTTCTAGAGTTGTATTCTTCTATACCACACAACATCATCTGTAGTAATGATTATACAATCTTATATAAACAAATCATAATTAGTTAGATGGTTACTGTTTTCGGTACTAATGTTCATATCCTATAGCTGCAGATTTTGCTGATTTACACTTTACACGTGGCTTTACCTTCCTCTAAGAAGGCATACGTAAATTCGTAAGCGGTCAGAGAAGCTTACATTTTTTGTGCATTAAGTTACTTAGGAATTTTAGCTTACCTGTAACATTCGATTGCTGTTTGTTGTACAGTGCATGTAGAATATTGGTAGGTTTCTACATTGAGGGTAACGCTTACGGACGTAAATAAACGTCTGTGTACCTTATTCTAGGTTTATTTTAAGGTAAAATTAGCGCATGAAATGCTACATAATTCATAATTATGACATTTGAGTCATCACAATCCAGAACTAATTTATTTTTTTTTAGAGGTAAAGATATAACACATTTAATATATTTGCACAATTAATGAAAAAAGCTCAAATCTTTCCTATAAAGTATAAATAAGTGGTTCTATACGGAAGCTTGGGAGTTTTAACTTTACAAATCTTTAGCATAAAGTTATGCCAGATCATGAGCAGATTACTACAAGATTGGTGTAATCAGGCTAGCAGATACAGATTTGAGTATTTTGGATCTTTAAGATGTCTATACTATAGCTTGGCAAACGTAATGTGGCCAGAGACTAACTTATAACGTAGCATCAACATTAGTAAATTTAGTGTTAGTTGTGCAGTTGGTGAGTTTAAGATTTTCTTCGCTGCAAATTATGCTTTTCTCTGTTTTTGTAGATAAATTTGGAAGTTCATGACGCCTTTTGGGCTTTTGTTCAGATTCTGAACAACTTTGTAAGGACTTAGGAGTAGTAGAAAGAGTTTTGGGCAAACGTTTTACCCCTTGTTGAAATGTTGCTAGCTGTCTCATTTATTTATACCTTCCCGAGTAGTGCAAATTTGTCTGATGAAATATGGTAATTCTATAATTAAGCCTGTAATGATAAACAAATCGTCCCACGTTCCTGAATACATTGAATTACGATAGTCTATCAACATTCCTTTTCAACACACTTCTCTTACAAAAAGCGTTCATCTTTTGAGAAATCTTATTCATACGTTATCACTCACTGTATTTCCTATTTCCTTATGTTTAATATAGTATTGACTTTATTTCGAAGGAGAAAGATGTGGTTGCAGCGCTATCAAACGTCCTGGTTGGAAGCTAGAAGCGTGTACAGTTACCTCCATGTATCTAATTAATTTTACAAAATAGGAGATTATATATTACAATTATACGTTATGGGTTTAACATGGTTTATGCAAAAAAAAAAACTCTTTATACTAATTGAAATCCAGTTTGCTCTACCGATTTACTCACGGAACAACAGTAGAAATATACCTGGCATAGATAATTAAATTAACCTAGACAGTACAAGCCCCCGATAAAAGAAGACCCGCTAATGTCGATATAAACAGAAGCATCGGGAAATGATACTCAGTGAGTCCACAGATTTTTCCTGGGCTAACGAAAAAAATGATATATTTATTGCTAGATAAGAAACACAATCCAAATGTATGTGCATTCATACTCACCATGAAGATTTAGCCGTTTACTACAAGAAGATAATTTAATGTGATCTGCAAACCAAAACAAAATGTATGGGTAAATTGAAAGTGCCTACAGATAAAACTGAAAGTAAACCAGCTGTTAAGAATGACAGTAAAACGCAGAGAGAAATAGTGAGAAACGAGGTCATAAAAAATGATGTGCAGGTCATAAAACTATAATCTACAACGTGTCAAATAATAAAACGAATTATTTGGCAACGAACACAACCTATTTAGGTTAATTGTTGCTTTCTAAGGTTACCTTGTAACTTATAGAACTAATTTGTTTGGGTTGATCGATTCTGATTACCATCAGACTATATTTTTATTGCTTTTTCACTAATCGAACAAATTAATTATTTGGATACTTGAACCTCTTTAACCTTAATTTGCTTGTCAATTCTAATTAACTTGTAAATAAAGCTTTGGTTTAGTTGAACTCGTAAGCCGTCACTAAAACTACATGGAAAAAAAGGAAAAGGCCACGTGTTTCGTTCCCTCCCCAAGGAACAGCCATGGATTCCAACATGCATACATTAAGTATGTATGCATAGTAGTATTAAGGGTAGGATCGGGAGAGACGGAGGCAGGGCTCTGAGAGGGAAGATACTACACCAGCATTCGCCTAAATAGCCGCACATGTGCGTATACGCAATAACGATTCCGCGATATATGTAAGTGAAAGACCCCCTGAAAAGCATCATACAGGGTAGAAGGTAAAGGAAAGCGAACCCATTACCTCACAAATCCTAAGCAGATTGTGTTACCACAGCACCACTAGCTCGGTAAACTACATGTTTTTTTGGTTAGTATGCCCATGCTTACGATCAGTGCTTACCTATTTTAGCTTATGTAGATTCTTGTCCGTAGACTATTCAGTAGTCCTCTTCTTCAGCTCTGGTCATTCTTTTCTTGTTGGTATTGCGTTGTTTTGTGTAATTGTATAGTTCACAATCACGAGTTGCGGTTATTTTTGGTGTTAAAAACGAAAAAAAAAGATTTTGATTTCATTTGAATATGTGTGTTAATCGGTTTAAATGTGCGTGTTGTTTAGTTGGGCGTAGAGTGCTGCGTGTTGTTAATCCAATCCGTTTACCGGTATCTTGCGAGGTCGTCATCAAAGGAGTTGTGTTAGGATCGCGGAGGGGTATTTGAATTTTAGTTTGGGTTTTTCACGTAGGAATTGAGGAAATCGGTAGTTGTAGGGAGTGGTAAGGACCCCTCTGGTTGGGATTGTGTCGCAGAAAATTATGTTGTGTACAAAGTTTCTTCGTAATCTCTGTATTCGGTGTGTGATGGGTAGTATGTTAGCGTGTTGTACTGAGACTTCGTTACCTGAAAGGTAAGCTGTGTATGCGTCTGAGTATTCCGCGTTCACAGTTAGCGTATATGGATGCTCGGAAATCCATAACTGGGTGTATGTATGTTTTATAGGTATATTTTTGTATTTTGGGGTGGCGACCTCTAATTCTACTCCAGAACGCGCCCAGTGAGTTTGCTCGGTTTTTATCCTGTGTTTTTTACACAACGGGGAGATAATTAAGGGTTTATTGAAGGAGATTCCTAATTAGCTGACTTTTGGTTTAAGTGGGAGTTTTTTTTGGTTTATGGCGAGGGAAACATTAATGTCGGCTAGATTTGTAGATTTATCTTCGTTGTACTTTGGATGTCTGAAGATGATTTCTTGGGTTTTGGTGGGATTGACGAAGACTCCACCTGTTCGCCAAGTTGGTAAAGTTCCGGAGGGTTTTAGATATGAGGCGGGAGGCCATTCCGCTGTTCCGCTTCGCCGCCCAGAAGGCAGTGTCATCCATAAGCTGCGCAACGACTACTCGAGTTGTGTAACTTCGGGAATGTCGGAAGCGAAGATAGTGCGGAGGATCGGGCCTAAGGCGGAACCTTGCCGTTCGCCTGCTGTAGTTTGAAACGGAACAGAGAAGGTGTTATCTACTTGTGACCGATTAGCTAGGTACGAGAGTAAGAGTTTGGAGAAAGGTTCCAGTATGTTAAGGTTGCGGATTTTGTGTAGGAGACCGGCATACCAGACCCTGACAAATGCTTGCTTAATGTCCAGAAACACAGCCAGGTTGCATTGCTTGTGATTGAATGCTCTCTTGGTCTCTGTAAGCAGCTTCAACAAAGGGATCGTGACATGTTCGGTTGGGACGGAAGCCAAATTGGCTATTAGGAAGAAGTTAGTTGAATTCAAGGTGGTCTCTGAGTCGCCTGACTAGAATCTGCTCAAAGCATTTTGAGAGGCAGCTCAGGAAGGAAGTGGGTCTATAGGACGAGGCTGTGGTTAGGTCGCAATGAGGTTTGGATATCATGATAGTGGAGACCGATTTCCAATCCGTCTGAGAGTGGGATAGGGTTGGGGATTTGTTACAAAGGTCGGGTAGTTCGGAGAATATTACGATTTAGGCCACCATGACCTGAGGCTAAAAAACTACATAGAGTGCGAAAGCAGTGTTATACCTACACCTTTTGAAAAAACCCAGCCCACAAGAGCACACTAACAATCACAACATACCTGGAATGGCCAACGAGTGTTCAAACTGTTCGTGTGCACGAATTTTAAATTTACTGCCACTCCCCTTGCTTTTCACGAGAACCTCCATGTTTTTTATAACGAAGTTATCTACACTATTCTTATTACTCTGGGTAGCATACACACTTAAGAAATTGCGGTAAAAGATAAAAGCCAAGTTCATTAAGTAATTCATTGTATTAATTGAGAGATTAACATACTATATTTTAATTATGAACATCATAAACGTTTGGTAAATGATTCTCGGCCCTGAAACAAGAAATAAATTAGTCAGATAAAACTATTTATTATTTTTATTATTATTTATTATATTAATGAAAACTTTGACACGAATAGAATCCGGGAATGAGCTACGACTTTTTTACACTCTAAAATACTGTTATTTATTTCCTCAGATTAGAATAAGTGGGGATCGATAACACCAAAAATAGTCTTTGGTTTGAATCCTCAGGCTAATTAACTAACCGGCACATGCACATTCTGAAGGTAAAGCTTTCTGTGTGACTCTGTGTAGTGTTAATAATATACAGGGTGTTTCAGACCTAATCATTGGAGAACCAATGACTACAAGAATCTAAAAAAAAATACATAAATCTTTACCGACTCGATCCATATAAATATTTTCAACTTCCTGACACTTTCGGTTATACTGGAAGTAGGTACAAATTTCGTTATTTTAAATAAATTTAAATTTAAAAGTGCCATTGAAAACCCCAAAAGTGTGCCTCTGAAGTTGTATAACGTGTATTACGTATTATTTCAAGTAGAATGCTCCAATTTCCTCAAAGGCTTCGTATTCAGAATTCAAACATCTACAACTGTTGTTAACATGACCCTATTCCCAAATACAGCCGTTTAAAGAAAATGTGTATCAACTGGATGGTGCGTCCGCTCATTTCACGCGTATTGTTGCTAAACCGTTGACAAATATATTATATGGCCGACAGATACGGTGTTTGGAGTAGAGTAAAAAAAAACAGTATTAAATTTAGCTTAAACGCTTCTTTTTCTACTGAAGGTACAATAAAAGAAAAAGTTCATGTTGGAGAAGCTATCAATATAATCGAAGAACTTAAAAATAACGTTAACTGGGCGTATGCAGATATTGGGCCACATCAAGTTAAAAATGCCATATTATCATTCGAAAATAGGCTTATTAAACTTTTGGAGGTGTATCATTTTAACAATTTATTTCATATTGTTCATATTTCACTTTGTGTTATTTTTCTTGTTTTTTTTTATAGCAAAATTTTATTTGATATTTTCGTTCATTGTTCTTAAACTACTGATACACCAAGCGACCAAATGAGATCCACGTAAGTAATGGCTTCCGACTGTCACAAATTTTGAAAAGAAAACGTGTGTCTAAACAAACGTTACGTCACTGGCGCAACACATTTGTTCGATTGTTGTATCAGTATTTTAAGAACAATGAATGAAAACAACAAAACAAAATTGATTCTCAAAAAAAAAAACATGCAAAATAATAAAAAAACGATTTATGGCATCCTTTTCAGATTATTACAGTCGATAGTTCGTTAGATACTTTTAAGTCTCGCTGAAACACACTGCATATGTCCAAATTAACAACTAAGAACTAAGACGTACTTATTACACAGTTTATAAAATGCTATTTATTTATTTGCCAGAAGGGTTTTAAATGATTGCCTGAATATTACAATAATGAGTTCTATATTTTTACTTACGTTTCATAATTTTCTTTTTCTTGATCGTTTCCTTTAAAAGCGTTTACAACAGCTTTTCCGGCGTTCTGGAGCTTGTTCCAAAAATGTGACAGAACGTTCTCTGTTTTTTCGGTAACCGAATGCTGCAATTTGTACACCAGGGTATATCCTAGGTCAAGTTACCGCGAATACTTACGACAAAATCCAAAATCTTATTTCCGGCGGTTTCCTTTTGAATATGTGCACCAGGAGGCTGTCAAACAATATACAAAACATTATAATATTGTAAAGATCCAGCTTAACTTTACTAAAATTTTTGTAATTAATTATTTTTTTAATTGCCCTACAGTAATCGAGTTGGATAATGTTGCATAATATTAAAACCAATTGCAAAATATTGTGCGATATTGCATCACAAATAATTAATTTTAATTCCTCCGACGTAGATATCAAAAAGCATCAAATGCTCTTACGTCAGAGAACCCTCAGCCAATCACAGCCAGAGGACCCTTGCATAGAAGCCGGACCCACCTACCGCGAATTAGCTACAAAGACCGCGGCGCTACCGGAAGAAACTCTACTCTCTACTCTGTCTACTCTACTCTACTCTACTCTTTCTGGCTACTCTCGTGTCTCCATCATCTAGAATCTAGAATCGAGATCCAGACCGCGCGCGCATGCCGTACTTAGTTTCGTAGTATGCGTCGCTGACTGCCGATTGCCGCATCCGTTCATACTGAACCGTCGTGTATCTTTAGTCGCGTTATTTCGCCGCCGTCACCGGTAAATCCGCGTTATACAATCAAGCTGCTGGTTGAGATACGCTAAGGTTAACAGCACGTAAGTTTTATTGCACCACTTTTCTTAAACATTACACCAGACACCCAGGGAAACGATGGGCTGTAGAGCCTCACCGTTCCACTACACACACCAGAAGTACACGACAGGCTGTAAAACCTGAAGTCACCTTCTGCAAACATACACACACTAGAAGTCACGACAGGCAGTAAAGCCTGAAGTCATCTTCTGCAACCATATACACAAATAAGGACGTTGCTATTGCGGTCTAACGCCCTTCCATTTACTCCAGAGGCAAGAAGGGCATTCGCTCTAATTCTACCGCTCCCTGGGAGAACCCTTTATACAGCAGTCGACGGGCTGGACTTATAAAGAGCTCTCCATTAAACATATATTACACATGCAATACACCGACCAGATCCTGAAGATAATCTCAATACCAGAAGCCGTATTCTTAGAGATCACTCGCGTGGTCTTCCAGTTAAATAAAGACGAACCCGTGGTGCGTTTACGTAATAAATTGCATCAAACCTGTTCCAAGGTCTCGCGAATCGACTACAATTTGTTAAATATCCTTCTAATAATAAAGGAAATCCAGTAAGATAAACATTCCTGTATCGCGAGTATATTTTCACGCAATGAAAAACTATCCACTGTTTCGTTCCCGAAGGCGTGACTAATTTACCAGCATCAGAATAGATTACGAACATTGTACGTGTAAATTCTCTCATTTTAACCCCGAGAATAATCGTGTACTTAAGACACCTGCATTCCGTCGGAAACAATTCACAGAATTGTTGAATTTAGTCCACGCAGTCCTAAAAGATCGTGTAAACCCACCGCAGATTAATTCGTATACAACAATTAATAATAGAAGCAATGTTTAATAATAACTAACGTAAATAAGTTCCTGATAAACTCCGTCTTCCCTGTATTTAATAGGTATAATAAGTTTCGTTTATAAGAAAGTTATACGCGGTTAACAAAAACAGACGTTTTTTGATAATAAAGAATTAATGCGTCTTATTTCCGGGCATAATTAAATGTTATGTATTAACTAAAATAAATACGTTCTCAATTAATTAAGAAATCCTGAGACCATCCTGATCAGTTAGACTAAATAATCAAACGCGTACGAACAATTTGCATTCAGAAACGTACAGATATTAACCTGTCCTTTGTGAAGCATTCCAAGTACTGAATTCAGATCTATTCAATCTGAAAGCCAAATCACATATAAGAATAGTCATGCGAACCAAAGTTACTTTAAATTATTGATTTTTCTCTTTGACCTGCTTACAAACACCAGCGCGATCATTGTCCCCTGCTTATGTAATACGGAGAATATTTCACAACGCCACCTGATAAATACCACGCCATCGTTTACTGAGCCGGCCTAAGCGTTCGTAATAAATCGTCATTATAATTTTTGGTCCTAACACACTAGCCATTGAACCACAATAATTTACATTTCTACAGAAACGTCTCAGGAGCCAATAATTCCACCACTACCGTCCACGAGGGACCAACCAAAACGGGCTCTACCAGGAAGGACACTCCGGTTAAACTGACAAGAATTTTATTGTTGTTAACTTAATTCACCTAGTATTGTATCGGATTATTTAGTTTTATAGAAGAAATAGGTAATATACGTTTAAAACATTTTATTGTAATTATTCAAAGTGTACAGTGTTAAGCACCAAAATACGAACCACCCCCGTCTTGTTAAGACAAGACCCGATTTGAGCTAAACCGAGGCAAATTAAAATAAACCATTTTAATTATTGTAAGCAAAGTGGCTTACAATATGTAAAATAATGGTATGAAAAATCCAGTAGCAGCAAAAATCAAGGCGATTGAGATTCATCACAATCAATAATATGCAAACGGATTGAATAAATTTCGTTAGAGTTTCCATTTATGACTAAGGATCGGATATTTAAGCACAAAGAATTTAAAGATAAGTGCTGAAAAAAGCACAACATTTGTCAAAAAAAGAATCTATTTTAATTTAAAAAAAAAAACGATATAATGAAAAAACACTACTCTGATCAAGAATCCTATTTTAAAATTATACTGCCACAAACTTAACTTTTCTTATCTAATTATATAGTACATACAACTTTAAGTAACAAATATACAATTAATATAAGCGTTGAGTGAAAACCATATAAATGTCTTTCACATTCCACATTGTGAATAAAGGTTGATATTTATTCTAACGGTTAAAGTTATTCTAGTGCTGGAAAGAATTACTAATTAAATGTTCCAGATATTCCACTGTATAATTTTACCTTCTTGCACCTATCTTTGTACGCAATCTTTTTTCTACATCAACACTTGTGATGAACGCGTACTCGAGTTTCGATACAATAGCTGGATCAATATTCAAAAGATCAGATATACCGCCACTCAAAATTTTTGATATTATTCGTAATATTTGAAATCCCTCATCTTTAATTAGAACTTCTTCCATATTCATTCTGACTACATTTTCAATATTTCTGGTGACAGTCGAAATGGCGTTCTTAAAATCCGTAATTATTTTTACAGACTCCATTAAACCTACGTTTTGGGCCTCTAGTGATTTTCGTTTTATTCACAAAGCTATAGTGGCACCTCACAAAAGCTAAACTAATTTTTAGTTCTGTCTGTTTTAAAACAGTTTGACAATCTTTTATCGACTTGCTATCGGAAGAGAAAGGTTTTTTAAAATTTGCGTAATTATCCTCCTAGAATATAGCAGGATCTAACAGCGTTCCGCATCTGGTTAATACTGGTTTGGGAGGTAATTGTGTACTGGGCAGATGTTCTCTAAGAAGTTGAACTCTTAGAAGAACCTTAAAGATCTTTTTCCATTTTGGATTAATTCGTTAAGTAATGGAAATTGTAACCTTATAGTTTCAGTGACACAATTTAAACCGTGCAATTAGGATGTGAAATAAATTAACTTTTCATAGAAAATTTTCATGGTAGGGTAAACATTATAATTTATGCCGCCGCATCCAAAAGCATTTATACATTTTTTTTAGTCGGCACTGCATCTGTCAAAGAAGCTAGTTAAGTTTCCTTGAATAAACCTTGATATGGTAATAATGTTAATTTTATTTAATTCTTTAGAACGAATTAAAAATCGCTTTGAGGAGGTTTCCTCATTTAGTCTTCCTACAATTGAATTTGATAGGTACCTTCCGCATGCGTCCGTAGTTTCGTCTACACTAAACCAAATATAATTGTTCCCCATTAATTATCTTATCGCTTCACTGTACATGGAATTGACGTAATTTTTTCGGATTATACTTTCGTCAGGAATTGGTCTGTTACAGTACTTTTCTAGGAATGTCTGGGCTGAAGAGTTTTGTAATTTACGAGTATGAAAAGGTATTTGGGACTTTATCATAGTTTTGCGTAAATCTAAACTAAATTTATTTTGTTCACTGCAACCTGATGAAGCCATCGCAATTTCAATCTTGACCTGTTTGATCCTGTTTTCGAATTTTTGGATTCGGCTTTTGTGAAGTTCTATATTTATATTCTGGGTAACATCATATTTTTTATTCCAATGAACTTAGAGAAACCAAATGATTAAAAAACAGATATCGTACTTAATAAATAAGCATACCATTTTTACGCAAACTTGCTTTTTATTTTGGATGTCCTGCAATCCATTCTTCCATGGAGGACATTTACTTTGGCATAATAAAAATAATCAACTAAATGGTGGATTATTATAATTCACAATTAGGTAAAACGGGAAATTCAGATTTGTTTTAACTATATTTATGTGTAGAACTTAAATGAATAATAATATAAATATTAAACACTTTAAGTAAATGCGTGTTGAATTGAGACAGTACTGCGAAATAAATAGTGAAGTTCAAATATACTTTAAGTTCTATTTATACCTGTAAGCGAACACAGGTGTTTGTTGGTTCGTGTAAAAACAGTTATGTGCCTTAATTACTGAAAGGGAGATAAATTAGTTTGTCAAGAAACCAATCGTAGTTTAATGGGATTGAAACATCACTATGTCACACTTATCCTGACAATTATATTATTCCGGGTGATTGTGCATATGGTGATCCGGAAAGAATGCCATTATTAATTTTAATTAACCTTATAATACAAATTTTCACTTATATAAAATTGGTTATAACATAGATATTCTGTATGTTTGACAGTTAATTTACAAGAAATTAATATCAATATTCCAAGGCCTCAATAGTTTTATTTTTAATTGGTCAAAAGGCATAATTTAACATTGAAGATTGTCATTATTCCAGGAAGCGTTTAGCACACCACCAGTATATTAACTCAATTCATAAATAATTCGAGTATAAATTAAGCTTTATGACTAAAGATCATAGATTAAATTAACTAAGCTAAAATTTTCAACAGAACTTTATATTAAGAGATTGATTGGGTAACTTACTGATACGGTATCGGGGGATTAGAAGTAAATTGAAACTAATTTTATTTAATTAACCAATTTCGTTACAAATGCCAAATGCGGGGGCGAAAGACTAAGTGCTACTTTAATTCTTAACTTTCAAAAGAATCATTGCAATTTGACACCGAAGATGGGGCTTGTTTCATTACAATTTAGCGCACATCGTGTGGGGCACGAAAGACCAGTGTGTCGTTACAGATACTATGAATGTTTAAAATAAATAAATAATAAAATTAATTTTCAGTAAATTTTTTGTTGCTTACAATTTTCATCAAAAGTATAAAACTTAGAAATCCGGTCTCTACTAATGACGATTACTTGGGGACGGGCATGCTTAAAAAAACAACAAAGTATCACGACAAAGGTTTCGCAAATATTTACATTTTGAAGGAAACCTCCTTAACTACCTTATATGACACTTGTGGTTCCATATATCATTCTCAGATCGTAGAGGCTTAACTGCATATTTAGGTTTATTATAATTTCAGATAA